>CAXHKU010000676.1:0-67489 GCA_964017125.1 Flabesymbios commensalis
CAAATAATCGAATGGTTCTTGTATATGTATTATCCCCCCGTGAGTCTTTCAATCTTGAATTTACCATTGCAATCATATTTATTACAAGCCGCGAATTTTTGCCACAAATCTGGGAGAGCAATTCCAGCTTCAATTGCATGAAAAATACTCACAAATAATTCAACAGCACAATATTTGAAGTACCACTTTTAAAGTTGATCTATCACCCCTTATATAGTATGAATAATTTTGTGACAAATTATTCAAAGTTGCCACAAGATGGGGCAGAAGTGTTTTCTTATATGGGGTGATTGTCTATCATGTGACCCTCTGAGAGAGTCACATGATAGCCAATCACCCTATATAATGTCATAAGATCATACCATATAAGGGGTGATAGATCACCTTTAAAAGTGCCCTGATAAACATCACGGTATTGACCCATTACAAGCAAATCTATCTGGCCGGAGACATTTAGCACATCGGCACGGAATTGGGCCAATACAACATCCATGTTTTGCATTGACTCTGCATTGGGTCAGTAAGTGCAACAAATGTAGTTAAAACGTATAAACCTACTAAACCGGCATTGCCCTAATTATGTCACGCTCCCTTTAAGATTTTATGTGATTTATCTAACTTTTTATGTGTATTTTCAGATTACGACATGAAGCTGCTAAGATGGCTCGAGCCAGACATTCTAACATATTGACCATTACTGCGGTGATGACTGACGCAACAGGCTGTACTATTATAGGAATTGTAATGCCATATCTACGCTATGGCTCCCTAGATAGGTCAGTGAAGTTACATAGTAATATTATAAGAATTGTAGTACCTTATACTTCGTCGCCTCGGAGCTAAAGGATCCTATCTGCCACTCTAACGTCGAGTGTCAGATAGGATCCTTTAGCTCCCAGGCGACGACTTGTGTACATGGACAGGTCAGTTAGTAGCATGTGACAAACATTGTAAATTGCAATCATCGTAGATATAGCTCTTCAATATTGATAGCGCGCAAAATCATAATTCACGACCCTTTGATAGCGAGCGCAATCATAATCTGCGACATTAATGAATCGCAAAATCATAATTCACGACCCTTTGATAGCGAGCGCAATCATAATCTGCGACATTAATGAATCGCAAAATCATAATTCACGACCCTTTGATAGCGAGCGCAATCATAATCTGCGACATTAATGAATCGCAAAATCATAATTCACGACCCTTTGATAGCGAGCGCAATCATAATCTGCGACATTAATGAATCGCAAAATCATAATTCACGACCCTTTGATAGCGAGCGCAATCATAATCTGCGACATTAATGAATCGCTGATTTAGTAAACGTCATTTGAAATATTAAAATGTCCACTTTTAAGTTTGATTGATGTAATTATTAAATTTGTTTATAAACTTGGTTTATAAATAAATACAAAATTATTTAATATTAATTGTGACGGTTTAAGCCTATTTAAAACACCATGACCCCCATTCACTAAGGTAGCATGTTTACAGGCGAAATAGCAACCGATATTGGCGTCACGGAAGAGAGAAATGTGGTTTATGATAATGTAAAAAATATATTTGCAAAAAATCTGTATTGAAAAAATTCAGCCCGTGGAAGTTAAAAACATGAAAAAAAAGAAGAATACGGAAAAATCCTACAACGCGGTGATCCTCCGCGACCGAGAGGTAGCATGATCTGCCTCAAACCGCCAAGGCTATAATTTCAAATCATAGTGTCTGAAGAGAAGTGTTATCTGATTCATTTCACTATCCTGGCCCAAATCGAGGAGGTTATCCTGGCCCAATTTAGCTTGTATCCTATCAATTTTTGCATTCATTCATCATTCAGATGAGATGACTATTTATATTTTACAGGCTGCTGTGCAAGACAAATATACAGATGAAAATGAAGATGTCAGTGCTGCTAAGGTGGATACGAGAGACTGCCGAGGGTATGCTATATCTGCACACTGTGAACCCACAGATTTTACATCTGGATCTAAAACCAGGGAATTTACTACTGAATGACGACATGCATATACAGGTAGGCGGAGGGATGTTTTAACCCACAGGGGGGCACCATTTAATCTCCAGGGTGGAGGGTGAGCTGGAGTTTTTTGTCGCGGACAAATTATTTATTTCTACCCGGCTTAGCGGGGCGCCGAAAATTTCAAATTTTATTACATGTTTATATAGAGCAGTTCTTGAAGTAAATTATTAATTTCACGCAGAGTCTGTCCGAAATTATTTATTTTAAAAAACTCCAGCCCCCCTCCCCCTGGAGATTGGATGGTGGCCCCCTTACAACGCTGAAATATTTTTGATTGAACTATGGAGACCAAAGAGTTATTTTCAATTTGAAATCACCATAAATGTCTTAGTTAGCTTTTTCTGCTTCATATGAATACCTATCTTGCGGGTCCACGGCCATTATGAATATTTTAATTCTTTCAGTGCGGGGATCGTCTTTATACGTGGCCATACGTCAGAATCTGACGTGATGATTCTGACGTATATAAACGGTCCCCACACTGAAAGGGTTAATAGTAATAATATCTAATGGTGAGAAAGTGTATTTTTTATTAGAAGGCCTGAAGAAAAACATGACTTGCATTTTTACACTCCCTGAGAATGATTTACCCCATTTTCCTGCAGATTACAGATTTTGGTCTGGCACGTATACGAAAACACGTTAAGGAGAGCTCCGGTGATGACGTCACACAGCTATCGTCCGGGGGAACCCTGAATTTTATGGCTCCGGAACAGATGGCTGGCTCCAGGACCGCTCCCAACACTAAGTTTGACGTCTTCAGGTTAGCAAGGGGGTCTCCGATGGCTTAGTAAATTACCTCATTGTAAAATTATATAAGAAAATGAAGTTTCCCCCACATGACATCACAGACGTCATGTGGGGGGAATGAAGTGAACGATTTATAACGCGCCTAATTACCCGGTATACCGAGCTCAGAGGCGCTGCAAATCAGAATCAGGCTCATTATCACTGTCCATTCATCGTTCCATTTCGTCGATCGGGCATGCCGGGACACAGACGATTTAGGATGAAAAAGCTTGGCCGAAATACAAGCCTATGGTTGGTTCCCGGACTGCTCCCACCACTAAATTTGACTTCCATATGTTAGCAGAGGGTCCCCGATGGCTGCCTGATAGGAAAGTCGGAGATCGGGGGTTCGAGCCCCACTCTGGCCTTCAAGTTTCAAAGAAACAAAATGTTACTTTCCCGCTCACTCGTAATGATTCAATACTGTGGGGAACCTTCGTGACAGAGAGGTAGTAAGCTCGACCTCAGCCCGACAGCTAAAATCCTGTGTCTGGAGGGCAGTGTCATCTCATTCATCTCATCATCCTCAGGAGGTTCTCCTGGCCCAGTTTGGCCTATATAAATGTGCACAAAGGTGACCCATTCATTTCCTTTAGTGAATTAACTCAATTCAAATTTAAAAAAATTGAGGCTTTCTCCAGATGACATACGTCACACAGACGTCATCTGGAGAAATCCTTATCACTATAGCTCTAGAACAGATGGTTGGTTCACGTCCTGTTCCCAACACTAAATTTGACGAGTACAGTTTAGCAGAGGTGGCTCAATGGATTGCGGAGATCGACTTATAGACGTCAGAATCTGACCGGCCTTACACGTCAGAATCTGAGACCAAAGAGTTCTTTACTCCTCGGCTCGTTGGGCCCGAAGGGGTATTGTCGTCCCCTTCGTGTGCTGTCGCCACCGCCGTCTCCGCCGCCGCCGTCGCCGCACGCAGCCTTTTGACTACTACACCAACATGGTGCAACAGATTGAATTCAAACAAACATTCAACCCCAGCCCGGATTTTTTTTATCCAAGGGTCATAGGTCAAAGATTGTTAACGCCATAAAATAATAATAATTGGATCTCTCTAATTTTTTATGTGAAGTTACCCATGAGTATGGAGATCACCAGATTAAATTTTCAGCTTTCTACCGAAAATAAAAGTGGCAGCCACTTAGCGACTAATTTTTTTGTTTCTCAACTGAATTTTTTTTAGAATTCCCCTGAAATCTGGTAGGCCTATATATAGGTTTTCGGGGTCTGGGAGTCTGTTGTCATTGTCTGTTTTCGTGTGCGGTCGAAAACGAGACTATGGCGGCCATCTTGATTTTTTAATGTTAAGATTCCTTGTTAACTTGAAAATAATTATTCTCTTGAAACCCGGCATATATAGGTTTTCGGGGTCTGCGAGTCTATTGGCATTGTCCGTTTATATTTGCGATCAAAAACCGAGGATATAGCGGCCATCTTGATTTCATCATAGATTTTCTATTATTGGCATGACGTATTGGAAGCAGTTGTGTCAGATTTGTGGATATTTAGAGTCACTGCATAAGCCGAGGGGTGTTTGAGTGCTTGCACAGTATTTTCCAATTTGACATCATCATGAATGTCTTCGCTAGCTACGTTATGAGTCTACGGCCATTATAAATATTTCACCCTTTCAGTGGGGGATCTACACTGAAAGGGTTAAACATATTAAATGAACCATTTTTCTTTGCAGTTTTGGAATAACATGCTTTACAATTATTGCACAGAAGTTTCCCTATTTAGGTAAGCTCGTAAACATTGTTGTACTTCCCTAGTAAAACAACAACGCTTTTGAAATGTTGTTAAAACATTCCGTAAACATACAACAAAAAACGTTATTTGTAGTTTTTTTTCTAATAAAAAAATGTTTCAGACTTTCTGTCAAAAAGTTATAAGTATGTGACTAAAACGTTTTAAAAACTTTACATTTTCCGACAGCTCTTAAATAACATTTCAATAGCATAGTTTGATAATGTTATAGATTATTGGAAATTCAGATTTGGATTTTTTAAGCCCCTTACCCCTACAAAATAATGTTTTCGTAATGTGTCCTTGATGAGAATGTGTTCGTCGTCGAAATTTTTGTGTTACTTTAATTAAAATTCGTGTTTTTCTAGATGCATATCTGGGGTGAATTATCCTTGTATATTTTTAATCATTGATTTTATCATATCATATCATATGCCTATTTTTGCAATAATTTATACATGCCATTTCTGACACAATTATTCCCCCCCGGCCTCAAATGACGCATTCTAGACCATATTTCGGCCGAAATATGGTCGTTTTTGGGACCCTGAACGGGGGGGGGGGGAGGCGGCTGTGCCCCCCTCTGGATCCGCCACTGCTCTGCTAGGGTGTCTTACACTTCGAAACAATATTTTTTGGATATCTGTTCTGAAAAAAAACCATGAAAGCCCCCACCACGATGGAGATCTGGTGCTTAAAGACGAAGAGGGACCATATAGTATGCATTAATGGGCTTAACGCAACGTGCGTGTGATCTAATGTGATCTAATGTTTACACTGTGTGTTTGTAGTAACTGGGTGAATGTGCATGCTCAGACATGACACAAATATACACGCTCATAGCATAATCGGGCAATAGATGTTTGTATAGATAGTGCACTGAAGCAAACATTTGAAAATTTTGCAGCGACATTACTGTGAAAATATTAAAGGGACTGGCCCAGGTCTAAAATCATCAAAAAATCGGTGATTTTATTTTGGCTTCTTAATATGACCACATGATGTAAACATGTCCATAGACTATGTGGTCCATAGACCCGTATTTCTTATTTTTGACATGGTTATCAATAATTAGAAATACGGGAATTTCGTCTCTATATCTCGTCTAACTGGTGAATGCGCAGCAGAAAAATTAAAAAACTTTTGCAGTTCTAGTATATGGACATGTTTACATCATGTGGTCATATTAAGAAGCCAAAATAAAATCACCGATTTTTTGATGATTTTAGACCTGGGCATGTCCCTTTAACACTTCACCTGCTAAGTTATATTTTTAAAATTTTCAGTCACTTGAAGTTGATTCTCGCTAATGTGACCCACAACTTCATGTGGGCGAAAATGCCTTGAATTTGTTTAACTTGAGACCACGCATTTACAAATCTTTATGTTTAAATTAACATACATTTCGTTCCCAATAACAGAGATTTGATGGGCTAATAAAATAAATTAAAAGCGACTATAGTCGTGCTTGGCGAGCCATGAGAACCTCCTGAGGATGGCGAGATGAACGACATGACACTGCCCTCCAGACACAGGATTCGAAATTGGAACCCTGGTGGTCTGAGGCCGAGCTCGCTACTTGTCGGTCATGGAGGCTCCCCACAATATTGAATCTCTCGAGTGAGCAGGGAGGAACATTTTGTTTTTTTGAAAGTTTAATTTGCCATTTGCTGACAATTACCACCTTTAAATGAATGAAAAATACCCTGTCTCGTATCATCATAGGCCTACATGTACTCTGCTATGCTTTATAATTAGTGTTTTATTTCATAATTTGAGATCAGCATATGCACATTTGAGACATTTCAGTCGATATTTTTCTTAGAGAACTGACTGAAACACCAAAATACGTCATTCGCAATATAGTCACTGAAAATTGTTTTGTAGTAGGGCTTATGCTATACTATACTATACTAGGGCTTATATCTTGAAGGCCCATACCCAGGCTAAAAGCATAAAAAAATCGATGATTTTTTTGGCTTCTTAATATGACCATATGATGTAAACATGTCCTTTCTTATTATTGACAACTATGTCAAAAATAGGAAATACGGGAATTTCTCTATATGTAGCCTAACCGGTAAATGCGCAGCACAAAAATTTAAAAACTTTTGCAGTTCTAGTCCATGGACATGTTTACATCATATGGTCAGAAGAAGCCAACATAAAATCACCGAGTTTTAAATGATTTTAGCCTGCGTTAGTCCCTTTAATCAGCATACCTCAAGTAGGCCTACTTTTGAAAATCCGGTACTTGTACTTGTGATTTTCCCAAGTACTCAAGTACTGGAGTACTGTTACCCAGTACTCGCCCCAAGCCTGTTTGCTCATGGATACTGGTATTAACTCTTTCAGTACGGCTCCCAACGTGTAGCATCAGAACGGGTCAATTGTTTCCGCAAGGGAACTGGTATATCTAATAAATGAAGAATGGTGTGCCGGAGAAGTAGCGCAGTCTGAATTTTAGAATTGTTTTGTATAGTTGATTGTTTTTTCCTTACGAAATATATATCTAGCCCTTACAACGCTGAAATATTTTGTATAAATCATGGAGACTAAAGGGTTTTGTCACTTTGAAATCATCATAAACGTCTTATTTAGCTCTTTCCGCTTCATTTGAATACCTATGTTATGGATCTAGGGCCATTATAAATGCTGAATTCTTTCAGTGCGGGGATGTGCGGGGGCCCTGGTGCAGTGGTAAGCTGCCTGCTTGGACAGTCGGAGATCGCGGGTTCGAGCCCCACTCTGGCCTTCAAGTTGCAAAGAAACAACATGTTTTTTCTCCGCTCACTCGTTAAGATTCAATATTGTGGGAAACTTCCGTGACCGAGATGTAGCTTGCTCGGCCTCAGACTGCCAGGTTTCAAATTGCGAATCCTGTGTCTGGAAGGCAGTGTCATGTCATTCATCTAACCATCATTAGGAGGTTCTCCTGGTCCAGTTTAGCCTATATGTGCACAAAGCTGGCCTAAAAAACCCCATTCATATAATTTAAATAATTTAAATTTTCTCCCACTTGAAGTTGTCTCTCGCTACCGCGACCCACAACTTCAAATCGGTGAGAAATACTCATATTTGTTTTATTTCAGACCAAACACTTGCAAATTTTGTTCAAACACACATTTCATTCCCAATAACAGTGATTTGATCGGCTAATAAAACATTAAAACGACTATAGTTGTGATGGGCGGTTTAAGGGTTGAGAGAACTTGAATCTGATCTGTTGTAGAAGATACTAGAGATAAAGCCATCCTTCAGAAATACATCACGCGGGGATTGAGACCTGACCTTGACGAGGTCACGCAGAGTGTAAGGCAGGATGCATCATGGGAGCATCTCAAGGTCATCATGGAGGAGTGCTGGAGCTCTAGTGCTGGCAATAGACCAGAGTTTAAAGGTAAACAAACATTATATAAGCGTCGTCGACGACGGTGGACCAAAATGATTAAATGCATCCTTAAAGCGCTGAATTTTTATACAAATTAATGTGTTTTTTTTTCAATTTTAAATCACCGTAAAAATCTTAGTTAGCTCTTTCCGCTTCATTTGAATACCTATGATATGGGTCTACGACCATTATAAATAGTAAACTCTTTCAGTGTGGGGAGCGATTTTAGACGTCAGAATCTGACGTCTACAGACGTCAGATTCTGACGTCTAAAATCGATCCCCGCGCTGTTAGGGTAAAACCAGCATTCCACACTAAATCAAAAATTGACATTTTGATTAAATGCAAAACAGCCATATGACTTTGATATCACTTTTATATATTTTCATACATTATTTATATGAAAGCGATTTTAAAAATCCCATTCTCACGACAGAGTTTCATAACAACTATTGTTTATTTATTTTTAAAGTGAGCAGTTGTTACTGTTCGCCTGTTTACGGCCATATACTACAGTGGGCCTTCTACATAATAATGTATTTTATGACCAGATATCGTGGACAAACTGAACCAGTCTCCTTTGGCTGAGCCAGATACATCTAACAAACCAGCTACAGAAATAGAAAATATGCTGGTGAGTATAAGTTTTACTTAGATTCCTTTTCATAAAAAATCTAACCTTCTGTATGCACATATATATGTTGTTTATGACAAATAAGTCAGAAAATACTTTTTACTGTTTCAGTAAAATCATGTCTGTCTATAAAACATATGTTTATTGTCTGTAATGTCTGTAGATAAATCGGAGGGAATTGTTCTGAAAATTTATTCAACTCTCATAAAATTAGCCCTTAGCTTTAATTAATATTAATTTATGTAATTATTTTTTAAGATATGAATTGTTGCTTGTGATCCCATTATAGCTGACTGAATTGAAAAGCTAGTGGTTGATGATTTTTGTTCGAGTGTAATTTCATAGATTTTTGTTATCACAAAATCTGCTGGTGAGTATGATATCCATACGATATCTGTAATACGAAATTGTTCTACATCAGGAAATGCATCAGGTTATTTCTCATCGTATATTTCTCACCATACATATATTTTCGCCTTCAGTGTGGTCTGCATCAGACAGATCCGTCGCAGAAGCCGGACATGTTCACAGAGGTGACTTTACCAGTAACAACAGAGGACAACAGTGAAGACATGCTGAGCCGGCAGTACAGAACTCAACACGGTAATCAGCACGGGACTCAACGGGGTGATATTGGGGGACTAAAATCAACACTGTAATCAACAGGGAACTCAACAGGGTGATATGGGGGACTAAAATCAACACTGTAATCAACAGGGAGCTCAACGGATTGGTATAAGGGCCTGGAATCAACACTGTAATCAACAGGGAACTCAACGGGGTGATATAGGCGGACTGAAATCAACACGGTAATCAACAGGGAACTCAACGCGGTATTATAGGGAAACTGAAATAAACACGGTAATCAACAGGGAACTCAACGGGGTAATATAGGGAAAATAAAATCAACACGATAATCAACAGGGAACTCAACGGGGTAATATAGGGGGACTAAAATAAACACGATAATCAACAGGGAACTCTATGGGGTAATATAGGGGGACCTAAATCCACAGGATAATCAGCAGGAAACTCTACGTGGTAATATAGGGGGACTAAAATAAACAGGGAACTCAACGGGGTGATATAGGGAAACTGAAATCAGGGAACTCAACGTGGTAATATAGGGGGACTAAAATAAACAGGGAACTCAACGGGGTGATATAGGGAAACTGAAATCAGGGAACTCAACGGGGTAATATAGGGGGACTTAAATCAGCACGGTAATCAACAGGGAACCAACAGGGTAATATAGGGGGACTAAAATCAACACGAAAATCAACAGGGAACTCAACGTGGTAATATAGGAGGACTAAAATCAACAGGGAACTCAACGGGGTATTATAGGGGGACTGGAATCAGCACGGTGATCAACAGGGAACTCAACGGGGTAATATAGGGGGACTGAAATCAACACGGTAATCAACAGGGAACTCAACGGGGTAATATAGGGGGATTGAAATCAACACGGTAATCAACAGGGAACTCAACGAGGTGATATGGGGGGGGTAAAATCAACACGGTAATCAACAGGGTGATATAGGGGGATTGAAATCAAAACTGTAATCAACAAGGAACTCAACGGGGTAATATGGGGGGATTGAAATCAACACGGTAATCAACAGGGAGCACAACGGGGTGATATAAGGGGACAGAAATCAACACGGTAATCAACAGGGAACTAAACTATTATTATTATATAGTTGAAGGTCTTCCTCGATACTGCAACCCACAAGTTGAAGTGGGTAAAAATATTCATGTTGTGTCAACTTGAGACGAAGCATCTGCAAATCTTGATGTTTAAAAAATATTCTCATTTCCAATAACAGCGGTTTGATCGCCTAGTGAAACGGATCAACCCTGAATTGTATTATTCATACATTTTGAAGCTGGAATTACTGACGCAATTTCCAGCTTCAAATGACAAAAATATATTTATTTAAAGCGACACAATCAGGCTAAAGTCATAAAAAAATCAGTGTTTTTATTTTGGCCTGATAATGACCATATGCTGACCGATTTCTTATTTCGGACATACATGTCCAAAATAGGAAATATGGAAATTTCGTCTTTATATCTCGCTTAACTGGTGAATGCGCAACACAAAAATTACATTTTTTTGCATTTCTAGCCTATGGAGATGTTTACGTCATATGGTCATATTAAGAAGCCAAAATAAAAATACTCATATTAAGAAGCCAAAATAAAAATACCCGATTTTTTAAATGATTTTAGCCTGATTGTGTCGCTTTATAATGAACATCTTCTAAATTGAATTATTTGACTAGCTGAGCATCTACCACAAACTATATTATTCATTTCAGTGAGATATTATTTGGTTTAAAATCTCCTTGAAACTGTCTATATATACGGGCGTAGCAGGACAAAGCTTTGTTGAAAACAACTCTAGTCGTGTTTAACGGTGAAAGGGTTGAATGGTAACTACGGATAACCTGATCTTGTCTGACTAATAAACGATAATAAAGGAAACCTTATAGAGCGAGAAATATAACACCATTTGTAGCATACGTAAGGCCTACATCATTACAAGCGTTTTAAAATACAATTTGAGGCTGTTTTAAATATCGCCAGATTTATGAAAACAATGCCACACATACAAAGTCAGATGGCATGCCAATGTTGTAATATATGCATACGGCATCGTTGGGACAGACAGACATACGCACAGACAGAGCGCGTTTATTTTACCAAATTACATGACTGGGAGACCCTCACTAAGATTAAAAATACCCGCTGTCGCAAGGGCCACCCAAATGTTGTAATTTTTTTTTAAAATTTACTCGTCAGTAATGACAGAATTGTTGGTCCACTAAGTTACCACAAATAAGTCATATTATCGTCAGCATGCTTGGCGGTATAATTATAGTAACAGTAAATATAAAAAAACGGCGGACGTATTGAATTTGAAGGTCAATGAACGTCAGTTAAAAAAAAAACGTTTACTAATACGTTATAACGGTCTTCTATTTCGTTATAACGGTCTACTATTTCGCTATAGCGGTATACTACTTTGTTATAGCGGTCTACTAATGCGTTATAACGGTCTACTAATCCGTTATGACGGTCTCCTAATCCGTTATGATGGTTCGGATTCAGCGCAAAATTTCCAGTTAGATACAAATTTCAAACCATTTGGCCCTTTAGTTCCCGGACTACATATACAGTCACATCAGCATAAAAAAATAGGGAAGGCGAGATGGGCTCATCGATGTCAGCACAAGTCAACACGTCAAACCCAAGCCTTTAGGCGAGCGAAGACTTGATGTGGTGACGTACCAACGATGCCGTATGTATTTTCTCGTACGAATATATTATATTTGAAACGGCAATATCAAACTGAGCAGTGAAGCGATAATGAGAGAGTGCGAGATGGGTTGATCTCACCATACGTCTCGTAGTAAACGCCAACAGCCAGAGTGCGAGAAACATTAGCCATTGGTAGGATAAAATGAAGATTTCTCACTGTATGTGCTTGAATTACCATGAAACTTATTTTTATCGCGTGAAAAAAACCACTCCGCTCGCGTTACCTACGCGTTCTGTCTGTGGGGCCCTGTGTAGGCTAGGCCTACGTAAGCAGCTGTTCTATAAACACCTTCCATCAAATCGTGACAAAAATAAAAGTAAAAACTAAATATAATAAACTAAATAGCGTAAACTAAATTAATTCTTTCAGTGTCTTTATACGCCAGAATCTGACGTCTGTAGACGTCAGATTTTGACGTATAAAGACGGTCCACACACTACAAAATTAAAATATTTGTAATAGCCGTAGACCCGTATTAAATATAGGTATTCAAATGAACCAGGAAGAGCTAATTAAAACATTTATGATCATTTCAAATTGAAAAAAACCCTTTCGTCTCCATGGTTTAACCCTTTAACCGCCAAATTATTCAATCTGAATTTTCACCCCCTTGAAATTGTGCCTCGCTGACGCGATCCACAACTTCAAGTGAGTGAAAATTATTCAGATTTGACAAAATGGAGGTCAACTGTTTTCAAATATTGCTGATTTATGTCATATTTTATCCTCAACATGTTTAAAAGATGGTACTTAATGTGCTAATAAAAAATGAAAACCCGAATATATGCGACACCGGCGGTCAAAGGGTTAAACAGCAATAGTGCAGCGTTGTGAGGGTTAAGTCATTTTTGTTACAGGTCAGACATTTGATTACAACAGCTTCACGTCGGACACATCAAAAAAAGTAAGTGGTTAGGGACGCACCATTTGATAACTGGGGGGGGGGGGGGGGGCCTAGAAAAAAAATGAAAAAATAGTTTGTCGCCACTAAAGTCAGAAAAAAAAAGTTTGTTGAAAATGTGGGCAGAAAAAAAAGTTTGTTGTTGAAATTTATGAAAAATATGTTGACCAGAAAAAACACCAAATGGGAACCTACCTAATAGGGAAAGCATACGACAAAAAATTTCTTCAACAACACATAAAAAAAATAAAATTGGCGGATGTTGATAGCCAAAAAAAAGATTGTTTTCTCTCGGAGGTAAAAAAAAAGTTTGCAAGCAACAAAAACTGTAGGCCTTCCCCGTCCCCCAGATATCTAATGGTGCGTCCCTTACAAAGTCCGCGTTTGACGCAATCACGTAGAGAGAGATGGACAGCATAGCAAAAGCTGTGTTTTTGTATGATGTAGACAATGTAGCTGAGATCAAGAACTTCATGAAAAATGTGATATTCAAATGATAAATTCCCCTATAATTTAAAGAGTGGCGTTTAAACACCCGATGCATCCAATGATATGTAAATCTGCCAGAAATAAAATAGAAATCATTGATCAAACAATGACGCATTAATTCATTGTGAGACCGGATTTTGGGGGCACAACATTAGGAATGGCAATGTTCACAGGCTCTGTATCGTACAGAGAGTGGGTTATTACGGACTACCGTTACTGGTTACACCGCTTACATAGCGAGGACGGACGCTGATATTGTATGCTGTGAATTTGTATCTTTATTTTATGTGTAACGTTAGGCGAAGTTGTCACATGCGTGTATATTTTCAAAATAACCTATATTTTTAATAATACACCGCCCTCGAAAAATATGGATCCACCACACGCATTATACATAATGCAGTTGCAAATGGACTGTGATCAATTTGGATTCACTGTGAATTATGCATCTATTCGCCTGAAATTTGGCAACAGTATGTAGGTGGTATCCGTTAACATTATTGTGCAAGAACATCTGGGAAAAGTAGCATTTTTTATCAAAAAATAGCTTCTCTCATCACATGAGTCCAGACATGCTCTATAAGATTTGTATCCTGCCTACTTGGAGGCTACTGCATAACCTGGATCCCCTGGTCTTCAAGCCAGTGTGTTTTCATTGTGTTAAAATTGTGAAAATTACAAAATACAAAAAAAACAAAGATGAAAATCTAACTTCAGCCTGGACGTGAAAAGACTGATAACGATGTCATGGTCCCTACACATAGATGTCTCAAGTGCAGTAGGCCGTGGACGGGAACGAGGCTCACGTACCATGGTGCGGTCCTCACAATAGTGAGCAATAGTGACACGGGGGCGCCCTCTACCAAGCTTATCTTTAAAATATCCCGTTTCTCTGTATAGTTTAACAGTTTTTGATTTAACACACCTGCAGCAGCCGAGCACTCTTCCGATATGTATTTGACCGTAGCCGTCATTAGCTAAGGTTACATATCTTGTGCCCTTTTCTCACTGGACAAGTTACGTCCACTCCTTATGGCCTTTTACTTCTTTGTGCCTGTGTTTTGGCGGTGCTGTACACACATTAATTGTTGAAAAAAGTTAACAAAACTCGATGAACACATGGTACAATGTGACTTGATTTGATGTCTATTGTTATTATACGGGCAGCGTTGATCATCGAGAAGTATTTTCAATTCTCCCAGACAAAACACATCTGTCTAATCACTTATTTTCACTATGGGCTAAAAATGTATGGATTAAAGCCATGATAAGTTTTCACAGAATGTCAAAATATATATTTCTGATCGCTTAATAGATCAACAATACAGGAAACTTTGAATAACTTTTCTAATGAGTGACCATTTAGGAAAACACTGCCCAAAAGTATTAGAAGCACAGTACAGCGATTTCATTGTCGAGGTGGATTCATATTTTCAGAGGGCGGTGTTATAATTTTAAAGTGTAAGATATATTAACCCTTTTCCCGAAAAGTTATCTTATTTAAATTTTCAACCACTTGTGTCTCGCTACCGCGATTCGCAACTTCAAGTGTTTAAAATGACTCATATTTGTTTAACCAAACATTTTATTTGCAAATCTTGATGTTAAACACATATTTTGTTCCCAATATCAATGATTTAACTGGCTAATTAAGCTGAACGAAAGTGACTATATGATCATGCAACTAAGACATTTATGATTTAAAATTGACCCTTTGGTCTTTTGGTTTATATAATTTTTTTAGCGGTTTAATGATTCAAGGGTTAATTTACATTATAGCTACACCTGATGTTGGTCAACAGTAGTTTTATATTAGGCTATATATAGATTCCACATTTGATTCCAGATTCGTACATTTATATGCATTATTGCAAAAGTTAGACCATTTCATATGTAATAAATTGAAATTTTGACGTCCCTCTATAAACCCACTAGGCTACATAACATTATTTCTGGAATTTTATTACATGTCAAATGGTCTAACTTGAAATGGCCTGTGCAAAATTTCAAGGAAATCGGTTCAGAATTGACGGAGATATCGACGAAAAACATGCACAACAGATTTACCAAAATAATTGTGTTCCAGACTTTAGGTCTCTACGCTTTTTGCCACTATAATACATGTAATAACAGTGGTTGTTTCATATGTTGTTGGTGCGGTTTTCAATTCAGATGCAAAAGGTCAGATATGCATTAGTTGTCGTTATGGGGTACTGGGATGATTGCTAGTAGTAGTACTTTTTGCCCCCATCTGGGGAGGGTCATTAGGGATCTGTCCCGTCTGTTGGATGCTGTGTACGGCATTGTACGGAAGCACTAGTGTACAGCAATCATCCAAGGGCAGCTGCAGCCTCCTCGTATCTGGCTATAATCTTCGGGCGGATTGCCAGTGGCGTACCCTGGTTCCTCCGCTCAACAGCGGAGCCAATGCAGCACCCGCATCAGTGCTGGCGCTGATGTAGGCCGTGGTAGCCTTAAATAACCGGCAATAGCGTGTTTGACATTAGGTCTCTCACGTGGGATGAATGGAGTTACCCAGAGGGAGTGATCCTTCCTATTGTTACTCTGGGGACTATCCGACCCGAGGATAGCGGAGCTGCGCGAAATGCCACAGAGTTTCATCATTAAATTGTACAGCGAAACTCAAGTCTCCGGCCGTCTGGGCATGTCTGGGGGTATATCCCCTAGACATGCCCAGAACCCCTTATCGGGCGAGCGAAGGAAAACGCTCTCAATAACCCACCATGCCCTATCACCCCCACCCTCACATCATCATCTGTACATCATTCATCTCAACAACTGACTACAACGTTTTTATCGTATTATAATGTCACTTAAAAGACCTTTTGTGCCGAAAAGTGACGTAAAGCAATGATTTACTACTAGTTGTCGTTATACCGAGCAATACATGATCGATGTTAAGCTACTATGCTAATGTCCCACGCCAGCGTATGATTGCACTACCTCTATATACTTTACAATAATTGTGTATATAATTTACTATTATTCTTTATCTGACAAAAAATCGTCGCCTCGGAGCTAAAGGATCCTATCTGACACTCGTTAAAGGATCCTATCTGACACTCTAACGAGTGTCAGATAGGATCCTTTAGCTCCGAGGCGACGAAATGCATTGCTATGATAATTACATTGACATATTATATAGGCCTAATCAAGTCTTATTCAAACTTCATATTGTCAATAAAATATCCATCCATTTCATTACTATTAAGGGGGGGAGGGTGTTACCTCCACGTGGTCCCCCTGGTAACTTCTTTTAGAAGGCTAAACACACCCTCAACCTGTTTGCCGTGGGTTGCATCCCGTATAGGTGGGAGAAGGGATCCTGGTGGTTGAGGGCGTAGGAGCCTGCGGACTCCATACTCCCAACACACCACTTTGGCCCTTATCTCATTGAGACGGGTGGTCTGGTGGGCCCGGCCAGATCAATCGGCTGGTCTCGTTGATTTGGTGTTCATACTTGTTTATTATTTATCGTTTCGCCTCATCTCATCATCAAAGACGTATGTATACAGGTAGCGCTTTTTCATTACTATATACACGAATCTGAACACCAAATCACGTTGCTCATGGGCTAATCAAGTGAAAGGATGTGTACTGCGGTTATTGCAACTGCTGTTCTTTTGCTATGAGTATATCACCCTGGTAGCTCTGACAATTCTTCCTGCTGGTTACCGCGGGCAGATTGTCCCCTGGTAGGGCTCCATGGCGGGTGGAGCGCCAGGGTGATGAAAAACAATACTAATCCAATATGGCTGATAATCCTTCACCCCCGCCCAACACCAGCAAAGTGAAAAAAAGAAAGAAGGCAGAACAAAATAATACATCAGATGATGACGCAGATGCCGAATTTATTGCAAGGTATACAAAAATTGTAACTGACATGAAAAAAGCGAAAATTATGTTTCCACGGTTCCTGTTGATGATGTCTGGAGATGAGGACAAATCCCTCTCCAGACTCTCAACATTTGCCATACAAAAAGGCATAGAGGGCTTGGTTGGAGAGCCTAAGAACATCAAAAGGCTTAGGTCTGGCGACCTCTTAATTGAGGTCGACAGAGAAACCTACTCCACCAAGCTCTTGGCAATCAAAGAAATAGCTGGAATTCCTGTGAAGGTTTCCCCTCACAGGACTTTAAACACCTCAAAGGGTGTCATACGAACTCAAGAAATCAAAAACACCACCAATGAAGAACTTAAAGCACAATTAAAAAGACAAGGAGTATCCGATGCTAGAATTATTACAATAAAAAAGAATGGAGATACAATCAAATTAAATACAGCGGTGCTCACATTCAACTTTCCAAAGCCACCGGCTGATATTAAAGTTGGATTTGAGCTATGCCCTATACAGCTATACATACCACACCCTTTGAGGTGTTTCAAGTGCCAACAATTTGGACACCATCAGGAAGGTTGCAAGAGAGAGCGTGTCTGTGGACGCTGTGGTCAATCGACAGAACATCCTGACTCCTCTTGCACCTATCCAATAAAATGTGCCAACTGTGGCGGGAACCACACAGCCTATTCCAGAGATTGCCCCCGATGGAAAACGGAGAAAGAGATCCAACGTATCCGAACGGAACGGAAGATCTCTTTCCCAGAAGCTCGTAAAATTGTTGAAGGGGTTAGCAAACAACCATCATTTGCTAGTGTTGTCGCGAAGCAGGTTGTGTCGGTTGGTTGCCAGACTGATGCAGTAGAGATCAGATCTGCAACTGGTGCAACAAATGTTTCCGCAACACCTGCATCCTCTTCATCGGAACCTAATACAAGCAAAGATACCTCCACTGCCAAAAAACATGCAAACACATCAGCAGCAAACACAAAACAATCTGGCTCTGCTGATAAAACAAAAGCAAGTAGACTAAGCACTCAAAAATCTGAAACAGTTACTAATAAATCAAAAGATGATTCAAAGAGCTCAGAGAAACAAAAGCCTAAAATAAAACCCAAGCCAAAACCACCAGATAGGCTAACAAAGGCAATGAAAAACCCAGTCTCCACTTACAACCAATTCCAAGCTATGGAAGTAGTAGAGCCTGCAGATGATGAGGACGGCAGCGATGATGGGGTAAGCCTTAAGCTTGCGCCTACTGCCGCTGCAATCCATGCACAGTTGAATCCAGGGAAAAAGAAACAACCATAAATGGCCCACAAAATAATACAATGGAACTGTCGAGGGTTAAGGTCAAATTACAATGACCTGGCTATTCTTCTGCAGGACCACAGCCCAACAGCTGTGTGCCTGCAGGAGACTAACTTAAAACCTAACTCTAACATAAGTTTCAAAAACTATACAATGGTCAATTGTTTTGGCCCTGCCAATAATGAAAGGGCCTGCTGGGGTGTCTCTATCCTTGTGAAGGACGGAACACCACATCAACATATAACATTAAAAACTAATTTACAGGCTGTGGCGGTTAACATAAACTGTCACAGACCAATGACGATATGCTCTGTTTATTTACCGCCAAACCGCTCAGTAGATGTTGTGGAATTGAGGCAGCTGGTAAAACAATTGCCCAAACCCTTTATGCTACTGGGAGATTTTAACGGGCACCACACAATGTGGGGCTGTAGGGACATCAACCCACGGGGCAGAATAATAGAAGACTTCCTCTCAGAGGAAAACCTCTGCATTTTTAATGATGATACCACCACCTATTTACACCCTGCTTCTGGATCTGCAACAGCCATTGACCTATCCTTGTGTGATCCCGATTTATATTTGGATTACACTTGGAGGGTCAACGAGGATCTCTGTAGCAGTGATCATTATCCTATATTTATAGAGAGCAACAACTCTATTGTTGAAGAAAGAGTGCAGCATTGGAGGCTGCACAGAGCAGATTGGGAGGCCTTCCAACAGTCTTGTGGGGAGAGCCTCACAATCTCTCAATTTGAGAATGAAGAGGGGGTTGATGACCCTATAGCCCTTTTTACTGACAAGTTACACAATATAGCAGATAAAAGCATACCCAAAACCTCGACAGTTCCCAAAAAACTCGACAAACCCTGGTTTGACCAAGGTTGCCGAAAGGCAATAGACAAAAGGAAAAAATCCTTGCAAAAATTTAAAAAACATCCAACTAGACAAAACCTTGACGGATATAAGAAAGATTACGCTAAAGCTCGCCGCACAATCAGTGAAGCCAAGCGGCAATCTTGGAGAGCATATGTCTCCACACTAAATAATAATACATCGGCAAAACATACTTGGCAAATGCTGCGCAGAATCAGTGGCAAGAGGAAAGATAAAACCATCAAGTACCTTGTCACTGATTCTGACACAATAACCAATAAAACGGATATTGCAGAAACGCTGGCGACATCCTTCGCTGCTAAATCATCGCCAGATCATTATCAGGAAAAATTTCGAAAGATTAGGGACAAGGAGAAGGAGAACACATTGGACTTTGAGTCAGATAATGATGAAAAGTACAATGTTAATTTCTCTAAACGAGAACTAATTAAATCTATCGCTCAGGCAACTGATTCGGCAACTGGCCCTGATGAAATTCACTACCAGTTTCTGAAACATTTGCCTGATGTATCACTTGATCTGTTGCTTCTACTCTTGAATGATCTGTGGCAATCTCAGGATTTCCCAGATGGATGGAGAGAAGCAACAGTGATCCCGATCCCTAAACCTGGAAAAGATCGAACAGATCCTAATAATTATAGGCCAATAGCATTGACAAGTTGTCTTTGCAAAATCATGGAGCGCATGATCAATCATCGTCTCACATGGTTTTTACAAGACAATCACATAATAACTAAATATCAATGTGGTTTTCAAAAAGGAAAGAGCACCACAGACCATTTGGTCAGACTTGAGACTTATATCCGTCAAGGTTTTGTTAAAAATCAACATACAGTTGGAGTATTTTTTGATTTAGAAAAGGCCTATGATACAACATGGAAGGGTGGTATCATGAAAGATCTTCATGAAATGGGCCTGAAGGGTAGATTACCCTTATTCATTGATAATTTTTTAAAGGGGAGAAAATTTAAAGTCCGCTTGGACAACACCCACTCTTCACTAAATCCACAGGAGGAGGGTGTCCCACAAGGTAGTATCCTTTCACCAACTCTATTTACCGTTAAAATAAACAGTATAATTGATTCTTTACCACAAGATATTGAAAAATCATTATATGTTGATGATCTGGCTGTTTACTGCCAGTCAAGCAATATGGCAATAATTGAGCGGCGCCTGCAAGGTTGCCTGGATAAGTTGGTGACTTGTGCGGATGAGAACGGCTTTAAATTTTCTCCCACAAAAACTTTATGTGTACATTTTTGCAAAAAAATGGCTTACAGCCTGAGCCTAATCTCAAACTATATGGACAACAGCTTCCTGTTGAAGAGCAGGTCAAATTTCTTGGTCTGTTTTTCGACAAGAAGCTCAGTTTTATTCCACACATCAAATATATGAAAGATAAGTGTAGGAAAGCATTACAATTACTACGAGTTATATCCAGCAAGGATTGGGGTGGTGACCGGACAACCTTACTGAGGATTTACCGGTCTCACATCAGATCCAAACTGGATTATGGTTGTATTGTTTATGGTTCAGCGAGACGATCGTACTTAGCAGTACTTGATCCAATCGCGAACCAAGGTTTGAGATTATGCTCAGGGGCATTTCGAACATCACCAATCGAAAGTCTTCAGGTGGAGACCGGTGAGCCCTCTTTAGAGACTCGCCGGTTGAAGCTGAGCCTGCAATACTATATGAAGATGAAAGCAAATCCTGAGAACCCGGCATACTCGTGTGTTGTCAACCCAGAGTACAAGAGACTGTTTAACAACAAGCCAGGGACTATACCTACTTTGGGTATAAGGCTTCAACCCCATCTGGAGGACATGGAGGTGGAGCTCGACGCAATTAGCGTTGTGCGCCCACCAGAATGTCCACCCTGGCTTCTCCAACAGCCTAATATACTTTTTAACCTCTCAGATCTCAGGAAAGGAGACACCTGTCCCCTTGTCTTTCAGAGCATGTTGCTCGAGTTATTTTGTAGATTTCCGAGGCACCGGAAGGTGTATACTGACGGATCAAAGGAAGACAAGAGGACAGCTATGTCCTTTGTCTGTGATGATCATGAATTTAGCTGCCGCATTAACGATGAGGCTTCAATTTGCACAGCAGAGCTGTTAGCTATTGAAGCTGCCATCGAATACATATGGGATAGTAATGACGAGGAGTTCATGATCATCACAGACTCGCTATCTTCATTGCAGGCTCTTAAGAGTCAAAAACTCAACAACCCAGTTGTTTCCAATATTTTGCATATGTGTCACTACTTGTCTGGGCACAAGGACATTATTTTTTGCTGGGTACCCAGCCATATTGGAATACAGGGTAATGAACGGGCTGATGTTTTGGCCAAGGCTGCCCTGGATAAGACGAAACAGTTTTATTATATACCATATACTGATTTCAAGTACAACATCTCTGTCTACCTTGATGACATTTTGCAAGGTGAATGGAACATCAATGTCACCAGCAAATTGTTCGAGGTACAACCAATCATTAAGCGATCTTTTACACCAATGGAACGCCGAAGAGATGACGTTGTCTTATGCAGGGCCAGAATTGGCCATGCCTATTTCACAAACGGCTATTTATTGAGAGGAGAATTGCGACCTATGTGCTGCAATACTCGGCTCACTGTAAGACATGTCCTTCTCAGTTGTGCGAAATATGCGCACATCAGAAGGAAGTATTTTGCATTTAATTCCTTATTTGAGCTATTCAGGGACACCCCTGCTGGTTTTATTATTCAGTTCCTTCGGGAATGTAACCTATATTACATGTTTTAATTATTAGACATAAGACTTTTTACACAATCACTCCAATTTCATGGAGATATAGTGACTTGATAAGTCGTTCATTTTATAATCACTTCATATTTTACATTATTTATACTGATATTTTTATACTCATTAAACTGTGTTATAGTGCAGGCGCTACAACATGTCATCAGACTCGTTACATATAGGTGCCAGGAGCATCGTCATCTTATCATATCAAACATTTTAAACTGAATATTTTAGTACGATCATGCTTTTATTGGCTTTGTCTTTTCTTTACTACTTTAACTATACAATATGGGATATTGTAATACCTGGAATTTTCACTTAAATGGCCATACTGGCCGAAAAGTGAAGTAAAGCACTTTACTTACTTCATTACTATTAAACGCTATGCTTTCTAATGGCAGTTGAAGAAATAATAGTGTACCCGAATTGAAATCAAAATATAACTTTTTTTCTTTTTTTTACAAAAAAATATCTCATAGTATGTTTTAAAAGTCTAGGTTTATCATTTAGTCATGCATAAATTAAATTATAGTTCAATGCTCCAATTAATGCACGTGGGCCAAATTGCTCCTCATTTTTTTCAAAATACGCAGTGATGAACTACTTTGCGGGTACAAATACGCACAGCTTGTTTGGTTTTTACACAGATTTATTTTGTTTCGTAACTCTAGATGTCATGTTTGTGGTTCTCCTGTTGTTATTTTGGACTGCACGCTTTTGTCAAGTAATGCTTATTTTGTCACTGGTGTATAGTTTGTTTTGAAGACGTGGCGTGTTTTTTCTCAACACACATGATTAAAGTAAAATATTAGGAGGTATATCAGTATCATCGCAATAACGTGGATTTTCAAGGGGGGGGGTGATTTTTCAAATTAGAAAAGAAGGTTATCTTGGGCACTGGTAGTATATATATTATAGTTTTACCCATTATTGATGCAATTGATAAAATCCCGTTCATCCAACATTGCTAATTCGGGATATCATCAAAATATCACCGTTCCGTTATAAAATTACATCTGACATTTTATATAACATTTTTCATATCAGAGTTAAGTTTTCTGGAAATCTTTAAAATATTAGTTACTACAATATATGCTATTTTATATAATATAATTATATTTTGTATTCATTGTTCATATGATTATCCATTTCTGGTATTTAAAAAAATATCATAGTTACCTTATAAAAAATAGCTTTTTTTCATGTCCTGAATCTATGTATAAATATGGTTAAAACAAATGACAGATTAAAATACTCCGGTATCCCAAACGTAATTGCAATTATTGAGTGGAAAATATATACTATGTCAAGAGATATTTTTATTACTTGGTATCTGAGCAATTTTCATATTTATGATGACTTATTTATTTGACCGACTATTTATTTATTTGCATATATTATATTATGTAACAATTATGATAAATATACCAGTACGATGCAAATATTATATTCTAAAAAATAAAATTATTTCTTTTTCAAGCTCAAAGAGAAGGAAAAGCAGCTGGAAGAAAAAGAGAAACAGCTGGAAGAATTAAAGGACAGTATGGAGGAGCTGCAGGTAGACTAAGGGGCGGATCCAGAATTTTGAAAAAGGGGGTCCGATTAAAAAATCAATGCTTTTTGAGTCTTTTCAGTTGATATATGGAGGCTTGAAACTCTAGATTTTACAGTTCTCAGCAAACATGAGACGTTGGTTCACTGTTAGCCCACGTTGACCCAACAGTGAACCAGTAAGTAAGTAAAATGTCTCTTTCACTTCACTTTTCGGCCAGTATAGCCATTTAAGTGAAAATTCCAAGTACTACAATATCACATATTGTATAGTAACAGTGGTAAAGAAAAGACAAAGCTAATAACAGCATGTTCGCACTAAAATATTCAGTTTAAAACGTTGAATATGATAATATGATGATGCTCCTGGCGGCTATATGTAACGAGCTTGATGAAATGTTGTAGCGCCTGCACTACAACACAGTTTAATGAATATACAAATGTCAGCATAAATAATGTAAAATATGAAGTAATTATAAAATGAACGACGTATCAAGTCACAATATCTCCATGAAATTGGAGTGATTGTGTAAAAACTACAAGTCTAAGTCTAATAATTAAAACATATCATAGAGGTTACATTCCCGTAGGAACGGAATAATAAAACATGCAGGGGTGTTCCTAAATAGTTCTAAAAGGGAATTAAACGAGAAATATTTCATTCTGATATGCGCATATTTCACACAACTGAGAAGAACAATAAATACCCTTTTATGAAATAGGCATGGCCAATTCTGGCCCTGCATAAGACAACGTCATATCTTCTACGTTCCATTGGTGTAAACATCGTTTAATGATAGGTTGTACCTCGAACAACTTGCTGGTGACATTGATGTTCCATTCACCTTGCAAAATGTCATCAAGGTAGACAGAGATGTTGTACTTGAAATCAGTATTTGGTATATAATAAAACTGTGTTGTCTTATCCAGGGCAGCCTTGGCCAAGACATCAGTCCATTCATTGCCCTGTATTCCAATATGGCTGGGTACCCAGCAGAAAACAATGGCATTGTGCCCAGACAAGTAATGACACATATGTAAAATATCGGAAACAATTGGGTTGGTGAGTTTTTGACTCTTAAGAGTCTGCAATGAAGATAACAAGTCTGTGATGACCATGAAGTAGGTATAGTCCCTGGCTTGTTATTAAACTCTTGAACTCTGGGTTCACAACACACGAGTATGCCGGGTTCTCAGGATTTGCTTTCATCTTCATATAGTATCGCAGGCTCAGCTTCAAACGGCGATTGGATCAAGTAATGCTAAGTACGATCGTCTCGCTGACCCATAAACAAAACAACCATAATCCAGTTTGGATCTGATGTGAGACCGGTAAATCGTCAGTAAGGTTGTTCAGTCACCACCCCAATCCTTGCTGGATATAACTCGTAGTAATTGTAATGCTTTCCTACACTTATCTTTCATGTGTTTGATATGTGGAATAAATTGGGCTTCCTGTCGAAGAAAAGCCCAATAAATTTGACCTGCTCTTCAACAGGAAGCTGTTGTCCATATAGTTTGAGATTAGGCTCAGGCTGTGGGAGAAAATTTAAAGCCGTTCTCATCCGCACAAGTCACCAACTTATCGAGGCAACCTTGCAGGTGCCGCTCAATTATTGCCATATTGCTGGACTGGCAGTAAACAGCCAGATCATCAACATATTAAGACTTTTAAATACCTTCTGGTAAAGCATCAACTATACTGTTTATTTTAACGGTAAATAGAGTTGGTGAAAGAATAATACCTTGTGGGACACCCTCCGCCTGTTGATTTAGTGAAGAGTGGGTGTTGTCCAAACGGACTTTAAATTTTCTCCCCTTTAAAAAATTGTCAATGATTAAGGGTAATCTTTCATGATACCACCCTTCCAGGTGGTATCATAGGCCTTTTCCAAATCAAAAAATATTCCAACTGTATGTTGATTTTTTTACAAAACCTTGCTGGATATAAGTCTCCAGTCCGACCAAATGTTCTGTAGTACTTTTGCCTTTTTGAAAACCACATTGATATTTAGTTATTATTTTATTGTCTTGCAGGCATCATGTGATGCGTTCCATGACTTTGCAAATACAACTTGTCAATGCTATTGGCCTGTAATTATTAGGATCCGTTCGGTCTTTTCCAGATTTAGGTACAGGGATCACTGTTGCTTCTCTCCATCCATCTGGGAAATCCTGAGCTTGCCACAGATTATTCAAGAGTAGAAGCAACAGTTCAAGAGATACATCAAGCAAATGTTTCAGAAACTGGTAATGAATTTGATCAGGCCCAGTTGCCGAATCAGTCGCCTGAGCGATAGATTTTAATAATTCTCGTTTTTAGAAATCAACATTGTACTCCTCGTCATTATCTGTCTCAAAGTCCAATTTGTTTTCCTTCTCCCTGTCCCTAATCCTTCGAAATTTTTCCTGATAATGATCTGGTGATGATTTTGCAGCGAACGATGTTGCCATTGTCTCTTCAATATCTGTTTTCTTAGTTATTGCGTCAGAATCAGTGAAAAGATACTTGATAGTTTTATCTTTCCTCTTGCCACTGATTCTGCGCATTTGCCACGTATGTTTTGCCGATGTATTATTATTTAATGTGCAGACATACGCTCTCTAAGATTGACGCTTGGCTTCACTGACTGTGCGGCGAGCTTTAGCGTAATCTTTCTTATATTCGTCAAAGTTTTGTCTAGTTGGATATTTTTTAAATTTTTGCAAGAATTTTTTCCTTTTATCAATTGCCTATCTGCAATTTTCATCGAACCAGGGTTAATCGATTTTTCTGGGAACTGTCGAGGTTTTATGTATGTTTTTCTCTGCTATGTTGTTTAACTTGGCTGTAAAAAGGGCTATAGGGTCATCAACCCCCTCTTTACTTGAGATTGTGAGGCTCTCTCCACAAGACTGTTGGAAGGCCTCCAAATCTGCTCTGTGCAACCTCCAATGCTGCACTCTTTCTTCAACAGAGTTATTGCTCTGTATGAATATTAGGTAATAATCACTGCTACAGAGATCCTCGTTGACCCTCCAAGTGTAATCCAAATATAAATCGGGATCACACACCGATAGGTCGATGGCTGTTGCAGATCCTGAAGCAAGATGCAAATAGGTGTTGGTATCATAATTAAAAATGCATAGGTTTTCATCTGAGAAGAGGGCTTCAATTATTCTGCCACGTGGGTTGATGTCCCTACAGCCCTACATTGTGTGGTGCCTGTTAAATCGCCCAGTAGCATGAAGTGTTTGGGCAATTGTTTTACCAACTGCCTCAATTTCCCAATATCTACTGGGCGGCTCAGTGGTAAATAAACAGACCATATGGTCATTGGCCTGTGACAGTTGATGTTCACTGCCACAGCCTGTAAATTTGTATTCAACGCGATATGTTGATGTGGTGTTCCATCCTTTACAAGGATAGAGACACCTCAGCAGGCCCTTTCATTACTGGCAGGTCCAAAACTTGGTCTTGAAACTTATGTTGGTGTTAGGTTTTAATTCAGTCTTCAGCAGGCACACAGCCGACGGGCTGTGTTCCTGCAGAAGAATAGCCAGGTCATTGTAATTTTACCTTAAACCTCGACATTTCCATTGTATGATTTTGTGAGCCATCATGTATTTTTATGTCTCCTTGGTTTTAACTGTGCTTGGAGTGCAGCGACGGTGTCGGGAGATACAAATACCTCTCTGTCGCTGCTATCTGCCTCATGTGAACAGTCTATGGATTCGAACCTATTGTGTACAGATATGGGATCATTCATGCCTTTTGCAGCCGACCGATCCCACTGTTAGTTGTTCTTGGTTTAACTGTTGTATGCGTGCCTTTCTTTCCTCTTGTTGGTTTTTCTGCTATTGGTGGTTTATTTGTTGTTTCCTCCTTATCATTATTTTTATGTGGCTGAGTTTTGACACTCTTTGCTCGATCCACATCTATATTTGTTGGTGTCCTTGGGGCAGTGGAGATAGCTTTATTAATGTTTGTATTAGATTTTGCTGAGGAGGGTCCAGGTGCTGCGGGAACATTAGTTGCACCAGTTGCAGACGTGACCTCTGGTGGGTCAGTCTGGCAACCAACCGACACAACCTGTTTAGCCGCAACGCTGGCATATGATAGTTTTCCAATTACTCCTTCAACAATTTTGCGAGCTTCTGGGAAATAAATCTTCCGTTGTGTTCGGATGCGTTGGATTTCTTTCTCCGTTTTCCATCGGGGGTAATCTCTGGAATAGGTTGTGTGTTTCCTGCCACAGTTGGCACATTTTATTGGATCGGTGCAAGAGGAGTCTGGATGCTCCGCCGCTTGACCACAGCGTCCACAGACACGCTGTCTCTTCCTGATGATGTCCAAATTGTTGACACTTGAAACACCTCAAAGGGTGTGATATGTATAATTGTATAGGGCATAGCTCAAATCCAATCTTAATATCAGCCGGTGGCTTTGGAAAGTGGAATGTGAGCACTGCTGTGTCCAATTTAATTGTATCTCCGTTCTTTCTTATCGTTATGATTCTTGCATCGGATACTCCCTGTCGTTTCAGTTGTGTTCTTCATTAGTGGTGTTTTTAATTTCTTGTGTACTAATAACACCCTTTGAGGTGTTTAAAGTCCTGTGAGGGGACACCTTCACAGGAATTCCAGCTATCTCAGAGAATGCCAAGAGTAGGTGGAGTAGGTTTCTCTGTCGACCTCAATTAAGAGGTCGCCAGACCTGAACCTTTTGATGTTCTTAGGCTCTCCAACCAAGCCCTCTATGCCTTGTTTCATGTCATTCACAGTTTTTCTGTAACTTGCAGTGTATTCAGTATCTGTATCCTCATCTGATAAATTATTATTTTCTCCCTTTTTTCTTTGTTCACATTGCTAGTGTTTGGCGTGGGTGAATTGTTTTCAGCCATATTGGATTAGTATTGTTTTTCATCACCCTGGCACTCCACCCGCCTCGGAGCCCTACCAGGGGACAATCTGCCCGCGGTAACCTGATTTAGAATTTTCAGAGCTACCAACCAGAGTGATTAACTAATAGCAAACGAACAGCAGTTGCAATAGCAGCAGTACACATCCTTTCTCATGATTAGCCCATGAGCAACGTGATTTGGTGTTCATATTTGTGTATATAGTAATGAGAAAGTGCTACCTTTATACATACGTCTTTTGTGATGAGATGAGTCGAAACAATAAATAATAAACAAGTATAAACACCACATCAACGAGACCAGCCGATTAATATGGCCGGGCCCACCAGACCACCCGTCTCAATTAGAAACAGTGAACCAACGTTGACCTAACATCTCATGGGTTTAGCTCATAACCTAACTTTTAAGATGGCCTCAGAACATGGCCACTGATATAGGTGATAGATATCTGAAGTTTGAATTAAAATGATATTCCTACGACTAAATAATTACTTTTAAACTACAGGTGAAAAATGAAGAATTGGATAAAGCTATGGAGCAATCTAAAATAAATGAAGATATTTTACAAAATGAGGTAAGACGTTTCAAAATATAAAATTGTGACATTTTTTTATACAGCTTTTAGCTTGTTATATTTTATTCTATTCAATAATTCCCAGACATGACTTTTATTGCATTGTTTTGTCGGTCTCACAGTTGAAACAAAGCCACGTAAAATTAGAAGAGAAAGACAACATTCTTGCGGAAGCGCAGAATCATCAGAAAAAACTGAGAGAGAAGCAGATATCCACCGACACGCAGGTTAAGTTCTTAATTAACTGTTGTGTTCAATACAACCACGCACGCAAGTATAAAAAATACAATTACGTGAAAACATATGATAATATTTTTTCCTTAGATTATTCTGTATAATTATTCTGTATATAAGTTGTAGCTACTTGCTAAAAATGAATTAATAAATTTAGTTTTTATTTACAGGTGAAAAACCAGCAGCTGTTAATTGAAGAAAAAACTAAGAGAGAAGTGGAACTAGCAGCAGAAATCAAACGGATACAATTTGAAAAAGAGCAAGAAGACAAAAAAGTATAATATCCTGAGAAATGAGATATTTTTGCAATCTTTTTGTCATTATTGAATTATTGTATTAAGAAATGTTTTGTTAATAGTCACGTTTTTTATATGTCGTTTTTATAAAACAATTTGAGCAATTCAATTGTTGTCTTCAGATAAAACTTGATCACCAGTTGCTGAGGGAAAAAGAAAAACAGGTGAAATAAATAAATGAATGAATCAACGAACGAACAAACGAACAAATGAACAAACGAACGAACGAACGAACGAACGAACGAACGAACAAACAAACAAACAAACAAACAAATTATTACATGAATAGTTGTATAATTAATTCATCAATAATACATTATTGATTTAAAGTACCTATGAAAACCAGACCATTTTCAGCAGGCGTAAACTTGTGATCTTATTAGAGCTATTACATTTAAAAGTGGAGGCCACTGTGTCACAGTCAGAGCCTTGCGCTTTCATCAGGGTACGAATTGTTGTCAATAAAAATGATACATTTTATTTGTAGATGAGGCAGCAAGATGAGTCACTGAAGCAAAAGGAAAAACAGGTGATTTGAAAATAAAAGTTACATAACTGTAGTATACGCTTAACAAATAAATCAGAAAATTGCAAAGCCTTATTTATCTGCACCATTAACTCTGTCAGAGCGGGGGCCGTTTTCATAGGTCAGAATCTGACGTCTGCAGACGTCCGATCTGACGTCTGTAGACGTCAGATTCTGACATATAAAGACAGTCCGTGAAGTGAAAGAATTAAAATATTTCTAATGACCGTAGACCCATAACATAGGTATTCAAATGACCCAGAAAGAGCTGACTAAGACATTTATGATGATTTAAAAAAAAAACCTTCAGTCCCCATGGTTTAAACAAAAATAATTCAGCGTTGTAAGGGTTATTCATCACATATCTCTAGTCATTTGTGCACACCCATTTACAAGTCAAACAGCAATTTTTAATTTAGGAATGCGAATATTTGTTACACAGAAGTGTACAACCCAGTCAACAATTTGGTGATATTTAATTAACCCCTGATATCATTTTGATACCATGATTATATTTTTTGATATCACAGTGACATCGACATATTGCTGATGCATATAGGTGATATATCTCTGATATCTCAGTGAACCCATATGAAGATATCTAAGTATGAGATATCATGGTGACGTCATTTTGATATAATTCGTCTGACAGCCCATGGGTTATTTGTGATATTGCAATGATATCATGATACCCAAGTATCAAATATCATGATGATGTCATATTGATATCATTCGTCTGACATTATTATTATTATTATTATTATTATTATACTGCACTTTTAATGCGCCATAAATTTAATTGTGCTGATTATTCAGAGTCGCAGAACAAAAAAGAGCGGTTCATTTAATAATGTTTATAAATAAAACAGTATATGGACATTTTCGTGTGGAGTATAAAATCTGTGTGTAAATTGCGTGTGTGATTGCATGTTTTATTAAATAGTACTGACATTACTGCTTAAAAAATCCGATAGAGTAACAAGTCGGAGGCTTGCTTAAAAAGCATCGTCTTTAAACATTCTTAAACATGATTGTGATATTACAGCGATATCTTAAAGTGGAAATTTCAACAGCAATTTACACTTAAAGTTTAATGGAAATAAAAAGCCTGGTGCTCATAAGGTTGAAGATTGCAAGGACTGAAAAACTATGTGAATATTTATTAAGGTGTTGGATAAACAAGAACGTCTGAAGCAACAAGAAAAACAGATACAAGAACAAACAAAAAGAATCGAGAAAACAAATTTAAAACTGAACCAGAAAGCTGCAAACAAACAGGTTGGGAATAGTTGATTAATGAGATTATATTTGCATAAAAATATTTATTTTGTGCATGTTAAAAAAATTGCCCTACATCAGAATAATCTATAAAAAGAAATCTATGTAATTCGCGTGGTGATTTTTGGGTATTCCATCATGCTTAAAATATGACATCACCCAGCACACACAAGACGCTCAAACTATGTGTCCCATAATTGATTTTTATGCATCATAATAAAATATGCAAACAATTTTCATATTAATATTACACGTATATTTTAGGATATAGATAATAAAGAATTGCCACCGCCGATAGATAACACAGAACCTAAACAAATACAAGTAAGTTTTAACAATTACATATTTACACATTTATATATGTTTTCGGATAAACAAAGTAGGCCTAATGTTTAGTCATAGAAGTATTTTTTAAGTTATGACATATCATAATATATTCCAATGCAATAAAAAGCAATCCATTGCTTAAAATGAATTTGTAGAACAGAAAGAGTTCATAATACAATAATCTTTTTTTTTCTTTTTTAATAAAAAGAGCAGTGGTGATTTAAAGGACAGAGATAAAATTATACAAGAGATGCAAGAAAATATGAAAAAACTACAGGTAACATATGATCGAACCCTTGGCCCTCTCAGCATTTTAATTCACCTTGTGATGCGAATTGCTATCGCAATTGACACCTCTAATTAATTTTATTCAAATAACCAGGTATGATATGGGAAGTAAAAACCCAGAACATCCTTATTTTGATGATATTGTTATCTTCGGCATTAAACCATCCAAAGTGCCGAAATAATAATTTTATTAACGCGTGTCCTACTTGATTTGTATATAATTATATATATATGGTTTCTATCCACGTTTTATGGCCTACAGCCGTATAAATCACACTCAAAACAGCATAAGTTAATCAATCATTTGGTTGAATCAATCACCTAGAAAAACACACAAAATTTAGTTGTGGCATGGTATTATTCTATAATATAATATATATGATGAAATATATTGCTGCAGAAGAATTTGCGAAAATATTTCCTCAAAATATTTAGACATCCCATGTATTCCTTAACATTATTATATATATAATTAAGTGGTGATATAAGAATTATAACAATAAACATGTCATGTGAATATAGCCACTTATTGATCAGATGCGGAGAATGGCAACGGATCAAAGTAGCAGCGTTGTTATATTGTTTCTTTTCACATCAATCATGTACATGTTTGAAGCTCACCACTGTTTTAGAGAGTTCTCATTAATATTTCTGAATAATTTTTGAATAATTTCCTTCTAAGTCAATAAAACTTGACAAATAAATTTAAATGCTCTATATACGCGAATAATTGTCAATATTCATATACTTGTCAGTACTCGTACATTTGCCAATACTCGTATACTTAGAAAGAATTGGAGAAGAAAAATGAGATGGTGGAACAAATAATGGTGCGTATGGATGAAGTAAAAAAGAAAGAAGATGCGCTGGAAAAAAAGGTGAGCACATGACGACGAAATCAATCACTGTAATTGTAGATGTATATTATACATTTGCTTATCAATCATAGGATGTTATATTACCGATTTTTTTAGTGTATATTTTTAAGTTTGCCCATCTGTAAATGTTTCACAATTGATGAGTGAAAGTATTTTTTTTTTTTTTGGCAAATAGAACCCCGCATTCATTAACTCGCTGCAAACCACGCCTGAAACTGAGCCATCGAGGCGCAACTGTGTTTTTGTTTGAAGAAAAAAGTTGTCTCAGAAGTTACATGTTTAGACAACAAGGAGCCATTAGACCATGCTGCTGACAATTAATTCAGCTTTGTTAGATTAAATTTGATGAAATATTAGTAAAATGGCACTATAAAGAGTATCTATAGGAGCTATGTTTATTAATCATGCAAACAAAAAAAAAGTCAATTATGGAGACCCCAGATATATTCTATCAGATGAAATCCATGTATGACATTTTATTTATGTTTAATCAGGATAATGAACTAAAACAGGAAGCAAAGCAGCTGAAGAGACGAGAGAGAAAGTTGAAAAAAAGGAAAGCACCAGAGGTGGAGTATTATCTATTTTGGCTCTGTCTGTTTTTTTGCATATTTAGCATCAACGATTACCAGTATTGTTCTGCATTGTGCATGATAGGCCTACTATTAGACACAAAAAACGCCTGGGCGGCTTTTTCAAACAATTCTTTCAAGCTAAGCTGATAGCTAAAGTCCATCTTAACCAGTACAAGATTTGTTCGTATATCTTGTTCATGTCGTATCTGTAATCAGGTGGGACTTTTACAAGCAAACAGTTAATTGGGTGAAAGAGAGGATTAATTTGAGTCATTCGATCTGCTGGTATTTGTGACTATCCTTTAATATTTTACAAATTTATATGTCTGCGTAATTTTACTTTTCTGGTAGGGTTTATAATGATGTCAGTTTGAATATATTTATGGCAAAATCTTCATTTTTCAACCAAATGCCAATATGCAGGTAGTTTATAGAATGAGTTTGGAAATTAAATTACACCAGGGCCCCACCACATCGTTCAGCTAGAATAAAATGAAATAAATAACTGCTATCGCAAATAATAATTTCAAGTACATTTGAATTGACCAGCTTTTTTAAATTTGCTGTTGTGTATATTTTAGGTTAAAGAATTCCCGATGAATCATTGTGAGAATCATAATGAGCAGCATTCAGACATCTACTGCCGAGACTGCAAGAGAGCCATATGTAGCATGTGCTGTGTGACATCCCATCAGACTCATGCGTGTGTTGTATTTTCTGTACTCATTAAAGATATTGAAAACAATTTAGAGAAATTGTTTCAGTCCTTGAAGTCCGAAATATATACATCAAAACATAATGAGCAGATCAGTTTCAAGGAGCTGGAGATTTATCGCAAGACTGTGACTGGCACGGATGATTCAACGGAGAATAAAACCATTTTTGCTGACCTACAAATTGCTAAGGAAGTTGTTAAGGTGACCTGTGGTGAAACCAGAACAAAACTAAATGTGTTAATGACCTCTGTGAAAAAGTTACAAGCGTCACTTCTGAGTGATGACGTCAGGATTGATATTGATGCTGTTACTCAGCAGATGTCGTCTATGACTGATGAGAAGCTGGCAGGTTTCAGATGGCTAAGATGTGTGGATAGCGATAGCGGAGTGCCAATCCGCAGAACGAGAAAAAATGTCATTTTTCAAGACGGCGAGGAAGAATTTGAGGTCAACGTGACACAGGTAAAGTGTGAGAAAGTCACAGTCACCTCATCTCGTGAAACATCTATAAAAGAGAGTCAGGTGTTGTTAACTGCTGACCAGATGGTGTGTGTTGTTGGAATGGTTATATATGAAGGATATATGGTAGTGATACATGGCAACAATAACAAAATATTTGTGTACAACGATGCGGGCCAACTTATACAAAAGCAAGCTGCAACATCAATAAAAAAGCCAGTACACATGAGTCTGGCGATTTATAACACAGCACATTTTCTAATCATTAGCGATTACAAAGAAACTTTGCACTTGGTAGCAATTACAAAGGAAACAAACAAAAAAGAACTGATGCTGAAATTGGTGAAGACCACTGGGTTAGACTATAAACCAGCAGGTTTGCATGTGCATAATGATGGCCAAATGATGGTGTGTGACCTGACTAGTAACAAACTAGTCAAGTACAATAATGAAGGTGTTTGTGAGGGTCATGTAAATGTCACAATACGACCTGACTGTTTGTCATCTGACCCTGTAGGACATGGTTATGTTGCGAGTGATTACACCCAGAAACAAGTGGTGTGGATGGATGAGAACGGCAGTGTATCGCGGGTCCTGCAACACGAGGTGACTCCCTCAATCTGCCTGGAAAATCCTCGTGACCTGCTCAATGACAACCAAGGTCATGTGCTCCTGGCAGACTTTGGAGGCCATCAGGTTCTTGTTTTCAATCAGTATGCTCAGTGTATTGGTCAGCTGTTGAGCGAGAAGGACGGCATACATCATCCGGGTCGATTACTCCTGGACACCAAAAAAGACACACTGTATGTAGCTTGTGTTAAAGACAAGGTACATATAGTAACCTATAAGTATAGCCCTCTATTAGCAGCATGTGACCTTGACTGGCCTCGTGACCTGACCATGCTCACATTGAAGTTTACATCACAAGATAAAGGTTAACACTATGGTACTCTGGGACGTATAGCCAGGGTCATTTGCTTTAAAATAAACTTGTAACGTCAGTGCTTATTAAATGTTAATTCGGATCTACAAATACTATGATTATTAATATTGGTCATGTTATCGGAGGTTTGAATTGGCACAGGGTTGTCTATCAACAACTTGTGTTCTTCCTGGCCCGAATAATATATAAGCTGACTATAGAGCTTGATCTGTGGATCACGTTAGGGGAAGTGGCAGTCAGCACAGTTATTTTAATTCTGACAATTTATAAACACATTTGACTGGTTAAATTGGGCATGGGGAGATGAGCAAAATCAGAAAACTTATAGGCCTATTCCCAGGCAAAAGGCATGTTTATGTTTTAAATCTGTTATCTTTTTGAGCGTTTGAATGAGTGAAGGCAACATTCCAAAAGATTACAATTTTTAGGACCATCCGTTGGCAAGGTAATCAGGTACCGAAAAAAACTTATTATGACAAAATATCAGTCATTACATTTTTGTCTTTTAGATGAACCCGTTTTTATTTTACACTTGTCACACTTGACAGGAAAATGACATCGAGTCACCAATTTGATTATTTAGATTTGATTATTTATTTTTTAATTATTTACCAGTCATTATCTATGACAAAAAGTTCTTAACTCGTATTAGGACAAGAATGTATGGTCTCCGATGTATCACATCATGAAAGCGTTGCGAGTTTAATTACAACGTCATCAGAAAATAACCGCTTAACGGGGCTTTCCTGACAGGCCTCGCATTTCCAAACAGGAAGAGTCAACACATCTAAGCTGGACCAATTGACATGTTTAAAATTTTTGCGGGACATCGTGTAAATCGCCAAAATACACAGGCAATATTCATTGGATGTTCGTGGCTGGTGTAGTGACAAAAAAAGGATTTTCCTCAGTAGGCTATTGACCCTCTTAAAGAAAACAACAAATCAACATCGGATCCTTCATCTAGACCTTCAGCGGCAGGATTCATTGTAAAAAAAAATCGTCAAAATACACAGGCAATCTTCATGGGATGTTCGTGGCTGGTGTAGTGACAAAAAAAAAGGATTTTCCTCAGTAGGCAAGTGACCCTCTCAAAGAAAACAACAAATCAACATCGGATCCTTCATCTAGACCTTCAGCGGGCAGGATTTATGGCCAAATCCAATATAATTAATGGATGGTTGTCCGAAATATTATAAACATTCCGAAAAACACACTTATCGGGTACATACCTCTTTCAAACGGAGGGTGGAGAAAGACAATGTAAATTTACGATGATATAAGCCTAAATAACACAATTTCAAAATTTGAATTTTTTTAAGTTCAAGGCACTTGGGAATAGGCCTTCAAATATTGTAGGCTTATATCTTTTTTTTTAATTATTGAAATAATATATAATTTTAGCACCAAACAAGCTATGAGTAGGCCTATTACTTTTCCTGATACACAACTATGTATGCCATAAAAAGTCACATCTGCGTTCATTTTTGTGATTATGAATGCGGGCACATTCTAGACTAGACTGCAATTACCCTGTAGGCTTATTATGGGATGATAAATGACACAAAAACACACATGCAAAATGTAAGTGATAATTGTCGTCTCATAGATGCATTTTCCCCTAAATTCTGCTGCCAAAATGGGGGCTGGGTTGCCCCCTAAATCTAGCTGTCACTGTTTTGTTATAGATACAAGAAATTGTACACATAGGCCTTAAATGTGTTATATAACCATGTATATAGCCTGTCTGAAAACGTTTTATGACGTTTAATAACATTTTAGCCGTGTGTGTCAGTCCGACATTTAGTCAGAAAACATACATCATAATTTTTTGGATATAAATTCGCGACACGTGTCGAACACCACCACCACACCACATGCTCATAAATCAACTCCACAGACCACACGTTCAGTCGTGTAAGAAGTTATTGAAATGTTTGTTTTATCTCTACATAATCATGTAAACCAGAATAAATTATATATATATTCGATCATGTCTGAACTACGTTTGTCGTAGTAGTCTAATTGGGTGTCATCGTCAACTACAAAAACGGACTTGAAATTTGCGAACTTTTGAGTTTGTGTTTGTTTGTTTGGGCTAGCTAGCCCACATGCAGGCTGCCCGGGCCTTCCGATAATTATCGATCGATCACAATCCCGCCTTAAGTCCAGTTGCTTTTTACTCGGAGCTGTGTATCACTAAGCCGGTGGGCCACATCAAGAGCCGAATTCAGTGCTCACAGACTTCCTTTGTACATCCACGGCAGTTAAAGCAACCATAGAACCCAATGGTGATCATGTGCATAGATGACGAGACTTTCCGCTTAAGACACCTTCTCATATACACAGGTTCCACACTGGAGAACTGTTGGAAGGATCAGCCCAACAGTCCACAGGTCCGTCTCAGGTGGCAGTCAGGCAGTTAGGCAGTCGAACTTCATTATAAGCAAAACGGCATGGGGATGAATGAATAGGAACCAACAAGTGTCTGCCAGAATAGATTCACCATAGCGGTATGACAAGCTTGAAGGAAATCACCATGCATACATCTCAAGACCGGCCATGATGAAGAAAACGGAAATCAACAAGTGTCTGTCAGAATAGATTCACCATAGCGGTATGACAAGCTTAAATTGATTCCTGCGCATACAGCCCAGAGAAATTACTAAGACCCGTTGCCCTCCCTGTGAAACTTCTACGACCCGCTAACGGAAATCGACAAGTGTCTGCCAGAATAGATTCACCATAACGGTATGACAAGCTTAGATTGATTCCCGCGCCTACATCCCTGTGAAACTACTTAGACCCACTGCCCTCCCTGTGGAACTTCTACGACCCGCTGCCCTCCCTGCGCAACTAGTAAGACCTATGCCCTCCCTGGGGAACTTTTACGACCCGTTGCACTCCCTGTGAAACTACTAAGACCCGCTGCACTCCCTGAGGAACTTCAACGACCCGCTGCCCTCCCTGTGAAACTACTAAGACCCACTGCCCTCCCTGAAATACTTCAACGACCCGCTGCCCTCCCTGTGAAACGACCAAGACCCGCTGCCCTCCCAGGCTCCCTGTGAAACTTCTACGAACCGCTGCTCTCCTTGTGAAACTACTAAGACCCGCTGCCCTCCTTGAGAAACTTCAACGATCCGCTGCCCCCTCCCCCCCTGTGAAACTTCTACAACCCGCTAACAGAAATCAACAACAGCAAAATTACCATAATGATAACGGTAGACTCTATGACAAACTTAAATTGATTCCCACGCATATACCATGATAGTATACAACCCAAATCCACCACATTGTCATCGGTGTGAAACAAAGACCCGCTGCCCTCCCTGTGAAACTTCCACGACCCGCTGCCCTCCCAGTGGCAGTGAAACTTAACCACTCCCAGGATCTGGCGAAACAGACCGTAACATTAGCCGTCAGACTTGCCCTTGACTTGTCATTTGGGACTCCGGCTTAGACTAAAATAAAAAAGAATTAAGGTGAAATTATTAGATCTAGCCTAGTAAGTTAGCCTAAATATTATTATATTAGACACCCCTAACTTGGGCCTAGTCTACTATTATTTTATTATTAGTCTAGTCTATTATTAGCCTAGTTCCTGGCCCTCGAGCGATTGATCTGGCTTGCCCAGAATGCAATGGGTCACGGATGGGACTATACCCAAAGTCACACTAAAAGTGATCAACCAGGACCGCATGTCCCTCGCCGACTCCTCAGTCAATCGTCAACCGATCCCCACGAAACCTTGCAACAATCACATTTCAACAGAACCCCAACATCCCCGAAAACCTCGCAAAACCATACATCGCATCTCAAAAGTCAGACCATCCGACATGTAATAAATTGAAACCACGACGTCCCTCTATAAACCCATTAAACTAATTCTAGAACTTTATCACATGTCAAACGGTCCAACCCTTGAATTATTAAACACAATTTTGCGAATTTTTCACCTCTGCCAGGACCCGAACAGAAAACTGCCTTTCCGAAATTTCAAGAAAATCGGTCCAGAACCGACGGAGAAACCGCCGAAAAGCATGCGATCCTGGCCAATTTGACGGCGAGTATAGTCTATTATAATTTTTTTTTTATCGGCGACTCAAGGACACGTTACGTTAGACTAACACAGTTATTAGTTAACCAGGCTGTCACAATTTACCAAAGCCTACCCTCCGATTTGACTATTTCACCACCTGGGTGAAGTCAGGTGGTTGGGATGCCTGCTTTTGTAATCAAGGACAAGGTAGGCCTAAATAAATTAAATCTAGTCTAGATATAATTTTTATTTTTTTTAAGTTTGAACCAACAATATGAATTTATAAAAAGAATTATGTCATTGTTTTAGGAATCGGAGGGAGTGTGGCACAGAAAGCAACAGCCGACCAGATCAAAGTCAGTGTACAATGACACGAAGGTGACCTATCTAAAAATAGATCTGAATCTGATGCAATAGTCAAGATCTTGAGACTTGTCTTGAGAGGGATTGTAATGTTGATCTAATACATGCAAATCTTAGTATAATATAATATGTTATTGGCTTAAAACACAGTAAACTGTGCCCTATACACTAGCTCGTATCTTTGAATCTTTGAAATTATACTCCAGCAGCACCTCCTATGTGGAGTATCAGGCTGGAGGGGGGAAAGGGCTGGTAGACTTAGTCAACCAGCTGACTCTTGAACGCTGCCACAGTTTTTGATTCTATGGCAGCTGCCGGAAGAGAATTCCAATCAGGGATAGTTCGATGCCAAAAAGAATTTTGTCCCAGTGTGGTGTTAGATGTTTATAGGCCTGATTGTGCCCACCACGTGTTCTTCTGTCCGCTGGGATTAAACGGTCATTGATAGGAATTTCGACTAGCTCATTTAAAATTTTGAACATGCTTACCAGTCTAGAATTTTTACGTCTTGTTTTCAAGTCAGTCCAGCCCAGGTTCTGAAGGAGAGATGTCACACTGGCTGTTTGTCTATAATTTTGGGTGACAAATCTTGCTGCTGATCTTTGAATTTTTTTTAATTTATCAATATCTTTTTGTCTAAAGGGGTCCCAAACTGCTGAAGAGTATTCTAAGGATGATCTGACCAGGGAGAAATAGGCAGTCTCCCTTAGTTTAGGGGGACATGCCTTCAGGTTCCTCCGAAGGAAGCCCAGAGTGGAATTTGCTTTACTTGTAATTCTGTTAATGTGGGCCTCCCATTCCAGGGTCTCGCTAAGGCAAACACCAAGATATGGTGTTGATGAAACGTTCATTAGTGTTTCGCCTTTAAGGGTGTACTCAAATTCCAGGTTTTTTTATTTCGGCCTGGACACCCTCAGGACCGAGCATTTCGAGGGGTTGAAACACATCCCCCATCGATCTGCCCAGTCCTGTAACGCAGATAGGTCTCTCTGCAGCTGCTCCTGATCTGCTCGACATTTTATCGGGCGATACAGGAGGCAGTCATCTGCAAAGAGGCGAACCTGCGAGGAGACCGTGGAAGGGAGGTCATTAATATAGGTCAAAAAGAGTAGGGGTCCGAGAACAGTACCCTGGGGCACCCCGGACCTCACGCGAGCTGATTCTGAAGAGCTGCCATCAACTACTACTTTCTGGGTTCTATTGGTCAAAAAATTTTGAATCCAATTAATAGTTGTTCCCCGAATTCCATAGTGGTCAAGTTTGTGCAAGAGGCGTTGGTGGGGGACAACATCAAAGGCCTTACTAAAATCCAAGACAACAACATCTGTTTGTGTCTTGCTTTCAAAATTTTGAATAAATTCATCAGTTGTAATCAAAAGCTGGCTTTCGCATGAGTGTTTTGATCGAAAGCCATGCTGTACGGGTGTTAAAATTTTGTTTTCCGAAAAATGGGACATGATTTGTTTACAAATGATGTGTTCGAGTAATTTGGCACAAACACATGTGAGGGATATCGGCCTGTAGTTTGCCGGAGAGTGCCGATCCCCTTTTTTGAAGACAGGGGCAACATTAGCCTCTACCCAGTCATCTGGTAATTTGCCCGTCTGTAGAGACTGGTCGAAAATAATCTTAAGAAAGGGAGATATTTCGTTGGCAGCATTCTTCAGAATCAAGTTTGGGAGCTCGTCCGGTCCGGATGCCTTTCCGCCGTTTAAACCCTCAAGTAATTTAGTTACGCCTTGAACCGTAATTTTGAATTTAGGCATTTCAGTATTCGGTGGTCCTGGTATGAACTGAGCTTGAATAAGTCTTAGGTCAGTAGATTAGGCTAATTAAATGAAGACTAAAGATCGTCTGCTGTTAAAGCGTCCGCTATAGCCGGAAGAGCATAACATTAATGTGACTTTGTTGTTTGTCATTTCCACTTCCGTTTGTTTGTTCCGGATAGCTAGCCATGAATGGGGCTGCCCGGGCCTTCCGACATTGTCAATCGCTCTGTACCTCCGGCAAGGATCGAACATGTGTCTCTTAGAACCAATGAGTGCCGAGCTTATTGCCTCACTTTACCACTGTTTACGAAACTGCTGGCCAGCAACTCCCCGCATCTTCTGCTTCTACTCAGTAGTCAGTACACCCCCTGACCCAGACTCAACTTCGAAGTAGTCCTAGTAATAAATAAAATAGTAGGCCTATTGTAGGTACATCCAAACAGTCATTATGATGGGGTTTTTCGTGTTTTTTTTTTCAGGATTTATGTGAATTTGTGATACACTGCAATAAAAGACATATTTTTCTCTGTTTGTTTGTTCTTCTTGCTCACTATTACTGGTAGAAATGAAGCCATTATTGTAGAATTAAAAAAGTAATTTTCTTTGAATGACACTTTTATCACCTTTTCCGAGGGTTCCCATCATTAGATTTATCGCAATTATGAAAAATGGTGCCAGCTCTTGCCTTTAATTCTATAATTGTTGCAACAAGTGCTTGAAGAGGTAAGTGGAACAGGCATGCTGTGGTCCCTTCTGCTAATTTTTTTTACGCAGGTGCCATTGTAAAATTTTCGTAAAAAAATGCAAAAAATGAAAATAGACTGTCCCCTGCCGTATGAGGAAGTAAGACCGTTTGGACAGAACAATGTGGGCATCTCGAAGAATTGAGATGCCTGGGGAAGGCTACACTAGTTTGCCCATGGTAAAACCTGGGTGAAGTAGAGATATAAAGTTCACCAGGTGGCGCATTAGTGCCAAATGACAGTAGAACCGGAACACTACAAACTAGGCTACTGTAGGCTGTATTACGATCGTTTACATAAAATAAACTTGCAAATACATGTTTGGAACACATACTAATATATAAAATAAGATTATAGTAACATATAAACAGAATTCGGTTGAAAATAAAGTCTTTTTCGGGTCTTTTTCGGGGTTTCTAGTCTTTTTCGGGGTATGGTCACACCCGTTTTGTTTGCCTACCCTGCACTTCCTCATGGGGCGCACCGAGGGTAAAAATGGAAGTTTCATGGCTATAAGGATGATAATCCATCAAATTTTTTCTTCTTCCATGACCCCCTCGTGGACTAAATTTCCGATTGTTGTGTGACCTATTTGCTCTGTTACAGTATTGCGGGACACTCATTGGGTGCCCTGATGTATCTTAAAACCTGATATATACGAATACAACATCTCAGTAGTTTATTCGGCTGCTTCAAAAAGTTCAAGTGTCTGGGTGATGTTTTGGCTTATGTATCCCTGCCGGAATTTGCAAAATTAAGGTCACAGCTTTTGGATGTTTTTATAATTAGCTCAGATTTTGATCTGGCACAGCATTTTTGCTCAGTGAAAACTGGAATGTGGTCAATTATTTATTCTAGCATGTGGGCAGTTACGAAAAAAGGCTCAGCATAATTTTATTAGACAATTTTAAAATTTATTGAAAGTACCTACCTATTGCCCTATATCGCCGTCAATTCTAAACCGATTTCTTTCAAATTTTGCAAAGGCCATTTTTTATTCAAATCTTAACAGCCCTGAAAATTTCGTAAAATTATATAGCATATTTCAAAAGTAAGACCACTTCACCCCCATTTGACATGTAGTAAATTGAAATTACGCCGTCCCTCTATAACCCGATTAAACTAATTCTAGAATTGTATTACGTGGCAAATGGTCTAGCTTTTGAAATATTAAATATAATTTTGCGAATTTTTCACCCCTGTTAGAATTTTAATATAGGCCTAGCTGCAAAATTTCAAGGAAATGGGTTCAAAATTAACTGAAAATCATGCGATCCTGGTTGATCATTTTTAATTTGACGGCGAGTATAGGTACATTCCAAACATTCATTTTGATGATTTTTTGTGTTTTTTCAGGATTTATGTGAATTTGTGATACACTGCAATAAAAGACATATTTTTCTCTGTTTGTTTGTTCTTTTTTGCTCATTATTACTAGTGACGTCCAATGATTTTTTAAAACTAGGTCAATTGTCATGTGTAATATATCAAAATAAAGGTTTTTGTCCAACCACAACACAGTGACTTTAATGTGGCATGAAAAATAGGCCACTTTAGTGATAATTCATATTTTTGTGACAGAAAAAACACTTTTCTTCCCATGGCAGGCAATTTTTTTATTCTCGAGCTACGTACAGACCTGATTTTTTTGTCAGACATGTAATGTTATTATATTCATGACTGAATAAAAGAAATAAAAAATTGACTAAGTTATGGCACAATGAATATGACACCCGTCTGAATTCCCCCCCACAAAAACAAAACACACAAAACGCAGAAAATGGCATATAAACTCTATCAGCAATTTAAATATATTTCAAATAACCCAAATCACCTAATTTTTTGAATACATAACCATGACAGTATACTTGTAATGATGCTAGAAAGAAAACTTACCAATAATTGTTTAAAAGCAGTGTTTCCAGTGATTTTACAGAGCCATGTACAGCAAATCTAGGATGAAATTTACAGTAGGCACATTTTCCACAATTAATACATTACAATTATTTAATTTTAAACAAAGCAGATTAACTGTTGTTTAAATATGAAGGTTTTTGGCATCAACTGTTTACAATAAGCAATAAGTCCTTTAAAATATAGGCCTATACCTAGCTTTCCTTGGTAAAAAAATCTCTTGTAATAAAAGCTGAAATAAAATTTAAAAAAATGTTATATTATACTTGCATATAAGTGTGCGTTTAATATTATTTTATATAATTAAACGGCTCCTTGGGATGACATTAATTCTCGTTTTTAGTTTTGTAATGAAGTAGTGTATCCCCCAGATCATGATTTTATTTTTTTCAGTTTTAGATTTTTTGAAATATTTTTTATTAACATTTCTATGAAACCGCTTAAAACCCAAACAAACTTTTTATATACCTAAACATTTACTAAAGGACGGTTGAATGTCCCTACAGCATTGGGCCACATGTTGATGCCGTTGGCCCAGCGTTGAGCAGACAATCCGTGTTGCATGTGTATCTCGCCATGTCCTGACTATAAGACACCAATTAGCGGCGATTGCTTTGATCTCACCATCCAAGACGTAGGAATATGTGATGTAAAGTGCTGTATATTGCTGACTTGTTTTGTTTACATGGCAATATAGGACCTGGAAATATAACTATTTCACTCTTTTTTTTTGTGCTTTAAAATTGTTTTTTGACTTTTTGTATTTTTAGTGTAGATCAGTAGGCTATAGAGCTTCATATAAAATACATTTTTAAAATTGACAAAATTGAAAATGTCTCATCCCAAGGAGCAGCTTTAATTGTATTATTATGGAATATAAATTGGTTCATTTTTAAAAGTTGTTAAAAAACAACACAAGCAAATTAAAACACACCAAATTTTATTTTAGTTGAATTGTAAGTAGTATTAAAGAGAAAACACATTTATTAACAAAATATACATTCTGATAACATTTACTTGTCAATTATATAAGCTATGGCATAAACTTTATGATAAATAAAAACAAAAAAAAAAAAAAAGTTATTCAATAAAATATGGCTAATCTTATATGTATTTATGTAGATGTTAATTTCAAATAAAACATTAAAAATAACAAGTTCAGTGAAAATAAACATGTCAATGATTAATTGGTATTCAAAAGTTGAAATAACAAACAGCAATGATAGCAATGAAACATGTCTGTGAAAATATACCAAAAAATTTCAACAATAAGAATATTCATAAATAAAAATAATCTAACATGACAATGTGGTTAAAAGTCGCAATGAACTCATCAGGTAGTATGCATGCATCATGAACAGCAGGGGTCATGTCGTTACTCTCAGTGCGATATTAAATCACCAAAAGTATGGCAAATTTATTTGTTTAATAGCTCAATTAGTGATTCCATATTGTTACTAAAGAACAGTTCCTTCTAATCAATCTTCACATGTAATTGTATATTGTATAATTAACTCCAATTGCTGAAGTTGTTTTGTATACACCTTCAGAACGCATCACTTGTGTTGATAATAATTTTAGAAACGGTTACACTGAGAATAATGACATTTACTTTAATTAGCGTTGTAACTGTTTTGAATTTATTAGAAGTAAAATACTGTCCGTGCTATTATATCTTTTTTTTTTTAATAAGGTCGACAATTACCATCGTCACTACACACACAATGCCACCAGTATTTTTTTTTCCAAAATGATAATGTCACATCAATTTCAATACATCGCTTGCTTCTTCGTCCAGATATTTTGCTCTACCTACGAGTTGTTGAAAATAAACATTGTCCTCCAATTTTAATTCATCTCAATAGATTGGCGTTTATTTATATTCCAGTGAATCTTTGGTTTATTTCAGCAATGTTCAGTAGTTTTCACTTTGTAACTTCATTTTCAAAAATACTTGTACATAAGCTACACAATATATTGGATGGCTATCACAATTGATATATCATAATCAAATTGAATTACATTTTAATATTAAAATATATGTAGCTTGCCACTTATACTTGCATCACATATACCTGTGAAACGTTTACACATATATTGTTATCATCACATCTGTAAATGACTGAATTTAATCTCAGAAGATAAATGGGTGGCATCCAAGTGTCATTAAAGCATCCCAATGAAGTTTAGCATCCGTTTGAGTTCTATCTTAGCAATAGTTCAAGTGTTGTGATATTTCTACAGATAAATTTATTGTCATATGTTAAATATATTGCGTCCAAGTGAGATCCAATCACGCAGATAAAAGTTAACAGGGCTAGACACTAACTGTTTAGAGCTTCTTGCCCAAAGGGCAAGAAAATTTATCACTTGCCCGACTTGCCACTGACATGCGTTGTCTGTTGTGACAGTCGCTCAAATTTAAAATTGTGCAAATTGAAGCTATCGCCCAGGGGGCCACTGTATGTGATTTTTTACTTGCCCCCACCTAAAATCGGTTGCCCCGGGCAATCAGGCAACTGTTAGTGTCGAGCCCTGGTTCATGTTCTTGCGAAATAGTAATTATATTTCAACATTAATAATAATAATGACTTTAATAGATGGGGACATATGATCTAATCTTATAAGTTGGATGGCTGGCGTCCAAGTGACATCAAACCATCCTGTTAAAGTTCAGGTTGTTGTGAAGTCGTACATATTTCCACAGCTATAATCATAATGATATGTACAGATGAAATGAATTGCCTCATAGGTTGAATGGCTGGCGTCCAATTAACATCAAACCATATTATTGACTTGTGAAATTGTAAATATATTTCCCGAGTTGTAATCATCATCATCACATGCATCTTAGATAGAGATATATGGCTTTTATGAAGTGTCATCCTTACGTTAATTTGACGTTTTTGTTATTGTGAAATTGTAGAAAATATTTCTAAGAGTTATCATCATCATGACATGCTTAGATGGAGACATATATGATATTATAAGTTGAATGGCTGGCGTCCAAGTGACATCAAACCATTCTGTTAAAATCCTTGTTGTTTGTAGATTTCCACAGGTTTATACTATATTGGAGGTTTTGCCCATTGTAGTAATTATGACGATACTTGTACATGAAATAAATGATCTCATAAATTGAATGGCTGGCGTCCAAGTGACATCAAATCCGGTTACATTTCAGTTTGTAGTGAAGTTCCGCCGATATTTACTCAGTCAAGATAATAATCACATGAATGATCTTATATGTTGGATGGCTGGCGTCCAAGTGACATCGAACCATCCAGTTAAAATACATGTTGCTGTGATTGTGTACAGATATTGCGACAGTAATAATCATCATTATCACATGTAAAGTTTCACTTTTTTAACCAGTGATTACGAGTAGTGCAGGATACAAGAGCAGTTTTTTTTAAATAGTAAGATTCAGAGCTTGGCATTACAATAGTTATCATATGATGTACAGATAAATAGATCTGATATAAGTTTGATGGCTGGCGTCCAAGTGACATCAAACCATCAAGATAAAATCAAAGTTCCTGTGAAGTGATGGAGATTTTCTCACAGCTATAATCACCATGATATTTGTATATATGAAATACATGTTCTTATAAGTTGAACGCCTGGTGTACAAGTGACATCAAGCAATCCAGTTAAAGTTTCTGTTGCTGTGAAGTTGTAGACATCTTCAACAGTTATATATAACAGGTATAAACATCATTAAGAAGTGGCATTTCATCAAATTTAGTCTTGATATGTAATATATGACTCTACTGACTTTAAACAATGATTTGGAGGTCTCCTGCAGCCATATCCTCCACCAACTTGTAGCTGTATACAGCCAAGTCTCCTTCGTATACTGTTTTAGACAGACTCATTCATGATGGTAAACAACATAGCATAGCCTTTTATTCAGACACAAGGGGCCCATTGGCCAACATACATATATTATAATAAGGGACCATACATTATTTGTATAACGTCCATAACATCTTCCTTCTTTTACATATTGTGTCAGCTGTTCTTGGCTTCAGTATATTGATAGTCTTTTAATGATATATGTTCAGTGGGTAGCCTAACTCTAAGCATTATCTAATAGCTAATTGAAACGATCATGTGAATGAATAATTAAACTATGGTCAGAGCTTAAAAAAAACCAATAACAAAACATTAAGTTAACTCTACTGTGAGCTATGTATGTCTATGTTTAGCCTAAGCTTATTTCCTAATATAGTCTTTAAGCATCACTGGTGGTTTGATTATTCTTCCAACTCTTGTAGTTTGTGGCGATACAGCTGGTGTTTGTGGCCTCTGGTGCAACTGGAGTTGTTGGCTCTTCATGGGTATCTGCTACTGTATTACTTTCAGACTGAGTGTTTCTAATCATTCCACCATCAGGCCGGCTTACCAGTGAAGGCTGGTTTACTGGTGGAGCTACTGGATGGCCTAGTGCTGCTGTCGCTGAATCTCGTAAATGAACTCTGTTACGCCTGTAGTTTTGTCCATTCACGTTGACCAGATAACTGCGTGGAGCTACTTGTGCTTTAATACAACCCATTACCCAAGGTGAGCCTTTTATCTGAGGTCTGGACTTTACTCTTATAGGCTGCCCCACTATTAGCTCAGGTAATGGCTTCGCACCTCGATCATAGTATTCTTTTGCTCTCTTTCTTTTATTGATGACTTGTTGAGTGGGGCGAAGGGTCATGAAAGGTACGATAAACACGATATTCAGTGGAACTATATTTTAATATTTTAACATTCATTGAGCGAGCGATAAATCAGAACCACGCAGGGCTCACTAAAATTTAGGAACAAATAGAAAATATACTATCCTTCAGACCATAACTCCCCCTTAAAAATTGATAATTCAATTTTTACTTCAATTCTTCAACCGGGTCAAACAACTTTAAAACTTAAGTTGAAAAAAACATGTCTTAATTGTTTCAAAAAAACTTAAGCCACTTATTTAAAATCTCTTAACACTTGAAAATCTTGTAGTGCTAATAAGTGTTTTTACATAAATTTTTGATTATGCACATTGCAAGGTACTTAAATGCCTTCCAATAGACACAATCTAGTGACGCTGCGAATAAGTTCTTGCTGTTTGCACTTGACTTTCACCACACGAACTAGTCCATCAGATCCTGGATGCACTTCAATAATCCGTCCGAGTGGCCAATGACTGCGCGGAGAGTTTGGTGTAACAAGTAAAACTATGTCACCCACAACAAAGTTTTTAGTTTTTCTTGTCCATTTTTTACGTGAATTTAAACTTGGCAGCCACTCACGCATCCATCGTTTCCAGAAATGTTTCACAAGTTCTTGTAAACGTCTCCAGCGTTTTTTTCAAATTGTACTGTGTGTCGTCCATAGCAGCGGGCGCAAACTGCCCACCTGCCTGCCCATGTAAGAAGTGGTTAGGAGTTTTTTTTTATCACAGCGTTCATTGCACGTCTCGTCGCCTTGATTAATGTCTCGTGAACACCTCCGAAATGTGGCGCTAAAGGTGGCATAAATGTCCATTTTATCCCTTTTGATGCAGAGAATCTTTTTACATTTTCAATGTCTATTTTTGATAATTCTGATAATTCCTTGTTTGCAGCAATTAAGTTACCTGTATTATCCGATAACATCTCCAAAAGGCACACCTCGTCTGTTTATCAGTCGAGTGAAGCACTTTAGAAATGAGTCTGTATCAAGTCCAAATGCAATTTCGAGTTGTACAGCCCGGCACTGTAAACATGTGGGGGTACTGGGATGATTGCTAGTAGTAGTACTTTTTGCCCCCATCCGGGGAGGGTCATTAGGGATCTGTTTCGTCTGTTGAATGCTGTGTACAGCATTGTACGGAAGCACTAGTCTACAGCAACCATTCAAGGGCAGCTGCAGCCTCCTAGTATCTGGCTATAATCTTTGGGCGGATTGCCAGTGGCGTACCCTGGTTCCTCCGCTCAACAGCGGAGCCAATGCAGCACCCACATCAGTGCTGATGTAGGCTGTGGTAGCCTTAAATAACCGGCAATAGCGTGTTTGACATTAGGTCTCTCACGTGGGATGAAGGGAGTTACCCAGAGGGAGTGATCCTTCCTATTGTTACTCTGGGGACTACTTGACCCGAGGATAGCGGAGCTGCGCGAAATGCCAAAGAAATTCATTATTAAATTGTACAGCGAAACTCAAGTCTCCGGCCGTCTGGGCATGTCTGGGGGTATATCCCCTAGACATGCCCAGAACCCCTTATCGGGCGAGCAAAGGAAAACGCTCTCAATAACCCACCATGCCCTATCACCCCCACCCTCACATCATCATCTGTACATCATTCATCTCATCAATTGACTACAACGTTTTTATCGTGTTATAATGTCACTTAAAAGACCTTTTGTGCCGAAAAGTGACGTAAAGCAATGATTTACTACTACTACTACTCTTTTGCACATGTACTATCACAGTAGTAATTATGTACCGCTATATATCAATATTTAAAGTTCTCCCTACACAAAGTCATGAATATGGGGATTAATAAATTTCCTTTACAAAGCAAAGAAACATCGCTATACTATATAAATTTAATATGAGAAATAAAATATAAAATAACAAATATTTTTTATAGTTATTATTTGTATACACCTTGACAAATCTGATAATCTATGGACAATAATGATGATATTTAGTGTCGGGAATATGTATGAAAGCAAACTATATACCGTAATAAAACCTTCAGCCAGAGCGTGATTTGTAGCACACAATTCAGATGTATCCAAGGTGAACTGGTCCACCGCATTTCGAATCTTCATTACATCTATTGCACCCTCTTCTTTCACAGGTTCACCAAAGACATCATACTGCATATTGAGCATGATTTCTAAAAAAAAGTTTAATTTTCTGAGTGTAATTACTAAGATTCTTAGTGTAATGCATCTGAAAAACAATATACCAGGTAAGTAGACATCAACATGATACAAAAACATTAATAGAGAAAAATTAATTGAATATAATGAGTAAGGACATTTTTTTGAATAATTTAGACTATATTGAACAGACTTCCCATAAAAATTTTATAAACAGAATCTAAAATACAACAGGGCTCGAAATTGGCCACGTACAATCGTCCGAGACGACCAACCATCTGGGAAGGACAATTTCAGTTTCACAAAGTGTCTCCGCTTGTCAATTATCAGGAAGGATACGTGCTATTTTTGGGAAGGACTAAGTACAATTTTTACCCAGGTCAAGAGGTGTAAGACTCGACAATTGAAAATTTAATCCAATTTTGAGCGCTGAATACATCAGATGATTTTAATCCTAATAATTATTTCATTATTATCTAAAATATTATTTTGAATTATATTCAGCCTACCAGGTTTGTCTTTTATCAGCTTTAGGTGTTGCAAGCAGGTCTTCATCGATGGGACAAATTCTAAGTGGTTCAAACAATCTGGATTCCCATAGAATAGTCCCATCCATGTAGTAGTAGTAGTAGTAAATCTTTGCTTTACGTCACTTTTCGGCACAAAAGGTCTTTTAAGTGACATTGTAATACGATAAAAACTTTGTAGTCAATTGATGAGATGAATGATGTACAGATGATGTGAGGGTGGGGGTGATAGGGCATGGTGGGTTATTGAGAGCGTTTTCCTTCGCTCGCCCGATAAGGGGTTCTGGGCATGTCTAGGGGATATACCCCCAGACAGTCCCATCCATGGGCCAGTTAACATTTTCCCCCACATTGCAAAAGATATCATCTGCAATACTATGCTGTCATTCTTCATATCTGTATAACATGAATTATTGTTCATGATAACTAACATATGGTTTTATTGTGATTAAATCATAGTGCAGTCACATTTTTAGGATATAGAGCTGTCCATAAAGTGTCGCATTTTCAACTTGGGTCCCTAAAAACTATTGTTTTTATTACAAATCCAGGTTAAATATATGACAGTTTATTTGAAAGAAGATGTTCTTACAGGTAGATAGTACTTACTAAGTGTTTAACCAGGTCTATCTTCTTCGAAAACTAAATTGTGTCATATGACTGTGAGCTGTAAATTGAGACCGCAATTCCAACCTCACAGTAAATCCCCAACTCACAGTAACGCTAGAAAATCTTCATTTTAAAGAGCTGTAACCTACTATTAGTATCATCGTTTTCTATGTAATTACTTTGATTTTAAATATGTGACACTAAAAGGTAAACAGTAAATGGTTAAATAACAGGGACGTAATTAAATTATACACATTGACTCACCTGCAATTAGGCATGTCCTCAACCCATTAGACCTGGGGCAAAATTTTTCTAGATAACTGAGAAGAATGTCCCACAAGGTAATCATGACCCCTGCTAGGTGGAACATCACGTGCATCCTGTTGCCTACATATCTACAAATCACTCCGAACAGGTACACCCATAGATCTGAGATAAGCCTTGAATCCAGCAGGATCCCCACTACCTGCCTTAAATCTGAAATACAAACAAGATCATATGTCAAGGTACCGAGCGATATTATATACAGGATATATTCAGGTCACAAAAAGAAGAAAGGTATAGATTTCAAAGCATTTGTGTAATTCTAGCTCCTCATTTTCTCAGAATAGTAATTAATTTAAGTTTAACAAAATATAATAGTGTTAGGAAGTAATGAAGCATATAGCATTTAACCCTACAGTTAAATATAATAGCTAAACAAATTAGCTGTGTAAGGGTTGATAAAATTACATCTCGCAATATCTTTATAACTCTAAAAGACAACATGTATAGACAGAGTGACATACCTCATTTTGCTAAGACTGTGTAGTAAATTCACCACAGCACAATCTTTTCCAAACAGAGTCCCCCGAACAGGCGAAGACTTCATTATCTTTCTGGCTTTGTTCGCTATGGACATTACAGTTGAGCTCAATAATCTCTTTGTCAGGATCCTCACTCAGTGTTCTCACAACTGCATGGTTTACAACACACCTGTCTGTAATAGTGCAAGCAATGTTTGAGGTCATTTTTTGAAGTGTGTCTTGGGGCTCCAACTCTCTGGCCTGAGCAGAAGTCAAACTAAGGTCATCCAGCGTATTGTGAATATGCCCTACATAGTCCTGAGTGGTGCCACCTGGTAAACTTGCTATACCAGCTGTAAGGCCCTGCTTGCCAGTGGAAATGTGGATCTCATTCAGGTGGGAACCTGCAAGCGATGTGGCGTCAAACCCTAAGGTCACATCACCGGAGCTTAGTGCCTCCCCAACTTGAATATAGCTAATTACACCCATTTCTCGGGCGGTTCTGCCTACAGTTGTTTTACTGGGCGTGTTAGTCAGGCATTTGCCGGCAAGTTCTTCAACTATGGCCCCAATAAGATTTCCAACTTTGTATAATGGAGTTTGATTTGCCAAACAATGATAAGCACACTTCCTGATACTTGGTGTATACACATTACTTTCCTTAGTTGAAAATCACTAAGCTTTCTTGCTTGTCAAGCAATGTATCACACTGGACTTGACAAGCAGAGAGCTCACACTTTAAAAAATTTATTTCACTGGAAAGTTTCTGGTTTTCTGAAGACATATCTTGGCATATGCCCTCCAATAACTTCTGAATGTTGTTTCTTTTTGTAATAGGAAATTCTGCTGTTGATGGCATGCTTTTTTCGCTTGTTTACTTGAAATTTTTCCATTTTCTCCAGGCGCGCTGTTTTTCGTCTCTCTTTTCTCAATTCTTCCTTCAGGTTTATATTCACTTGTTGTTGCCTTTTAATCTTTTGATTTATCATTCTAGGATTGTATTTCATTACTTTTTTCTTCAGTTTCTGATTTTCTACGGTCATTTTGTTAATTTTACTCTGTGCCACGTGCAGTTGCCGAGCCAGACTGATATTAACCAAGTGCAGATTGGCACAGTCATTATCGTTTGGACGAGGCTCTGTGTCCTCATCAGATTAATTACCGTGATCCTCGATAGATTGATTACCGTGATCCTCGTCAGGTTGATTATCGTGATCAACATCATGATCACTGGGAGTAGAAGTAGGTAGAGTAAAATCAGCTGTCAAAAAATTATTTTTTTTCAACTTCAGAGGCTTTGTTTTTTTATAGTTTTTTCCACTTGTTTTTGATGTGGTGTAGTTTGGTGTTAATTGCTTTCCAAGTACAATTGTTCCAATGTCCAATATTTTGAAATATATCTTTTACAAATTTGTATAGATCTGTATTTTGCTGAATTGTATTTGTTGCACACCAGTCTAAAATTTCAAGCATTGCACCTTGGTTGGGTTGCTGAACGTGAAAAATGTCTTATGAGATCTGGAGTGATTCTGCAACTGTTGCAATATGGACCAAATCTGAAACAAATAAATGTGTTTGAATTAAGCTATAGGGATACTGTTTTATTTTGAAACATCACTGATCATCAAACTAATATTGACAGTTGTAATTATGTCTGACAGGTAGGCTGCATTCTCAACCCTTTAACCGCCACTTTTTATTAGCACATTAAGTACCACCTTTTAAACATGTTGATGCTGAAACGTGACATCACTGAGCAAGATTTTATAATAGTTGCTCTCCATTTTGTCATATCTGAATAACTTTCACTCACTTAAAGTTGTGGGTCGCGTCAGCGAGACACAACTTCAAGTGAGTAAAAATTCCAATTAAAAAATTGGGCGGTGTAAGGGTTAAATATTTTTTAAGAAGTGGCTGTCATTTTAAATATGAAAAGTAACTAATTTTTTTTTGTTAAATTATAGTGTTACCACTCAGAAAATTGTGCAAAGTTTATGTAAAAATATAATACATTGTAAAGAGTGTTCCTCAATCTTGAAGAAGTGTTGTATTGGCCATTTTGGATACATGAATGGGAATTAATAAGTCAATTTTTAAACTTAGGCTGCTTTTAAAGGGACTGGCCCAGGCTAAAATCATCAAAAAATCGGTGATTTTATTTCGGGTTCTTATTATGACCATATGATGTGAACATGTACATAGACTAGAACTGCCATTTTTTATAGTTTTTGTGCTGCGCATTCATCAGTTAGACTAGATATAGAGACGAAACTCACGCATTTCCTATTTTTGACATGGTTGTCAATAATTAGAAATCAGGAATTTCGTCTCTATATCTAGCCTAACTGGTGAATGCGCAGCACAAAAATTATAAAAAATTGCAGTTCTAGTCTATGTACATGTTTACATCATATGGTCATATTAAGAACCCGAAATAAAATCACCGATTTTTTTTTTGATTTTAGCCTGGGCCAGTCCCTTTAATTATCAGAGAAAAGTCTTAAGATTAATTTATGAAGATCTTGAACTGATAATTTTTTTTCTACTGCAAAAATTTAATAAACTGACTTGGCGGCCATCTTGTATGCAATTGTTAAAATTAAGCAGGATAGCTGCAGAGAATTGTTCGAGAGAATTTGACGAAGATCAAAAATATATTGGCAAATTTAGTAAGTAGTAGTAAGTATGTTGAATTATTGTTAAGAAATACTTGGTGGCCATCTTGGATTTAAAATGGCAGATGCAAGAGGGGCTGACCCACCCACGTCTATATTATTATTATATATTATAAGTTATGATTTATGGTCAAGCAGAGGCTAACCTAATTGGACTTTGCATGGAGACCCCATTTTTTCAATTCCAACAAACCTGAGGCATTGACCCAAAAATACACTCTGTTGAAAAAATTGTGGAGGTATGTTCTGAAAATTATCATATAAAGGTTCTGGATATTAAGATAGGGTCGTTCAAGTAAAATGAAACAGAGACAGGGTTTCTGCCTGGGGGCAGGGGGGCACTCAGAACAAAAGGTGGGATATGGAGTGTAGGGGCACTTGATACCAAAGGGGGGTAGGCCTATCCCCCCTTGTTGGCAAAGAAAATGAAAATATATCCCATATTATATTTTATTTACTCTAATTTCAGTTAAAGTAGGTCATTTTATCCACTAAAATTTAAAGCAGATTTTTTTTATTATGGGAGGGGATCCCCCAGACATACCACCCTTATCTGGACCCCCTCCCATTCAAACATTAGACTGGCGGAAACCCAGAGCGGTATTTTTTGCCTAGGCTATGTCTATATAATAGCCAGTTAATTTTCAGTGCAAAGAACTGGCTGACTATAACCTGCCAATTGTCTAGAAGTCAATTAGACTAGTACTAGTAGGCCTACTGTCACTGTGTCAGTAGCCTAAAGTCTGTCCGACGGTGAAGAATGGTCCAAAATGAAAGTCAGCTTTTTGGTATCCAGTTTGAAAATACCACATGAAACCTATCAAAAATGATATTTATCTGTTCTATGTTCCATTTGGCATTTAAATTATCCATTAAATAAATGTTAATTGTTATCCAACATATTGCCGTTTTAATCCTCCTTTTTAACTTTTTGCAGACAGCTTTCAACTGTCACGGCTGCCATTTTAAATGTGATACCTTGAACCATGGAAGCGTGTCTATAGCAACCTTCCTGAACGGATCATTCTAAATTTTTTGGAGGGGTGCTTTTAATTCACCAAGCACTAACAGCTAGCTGACATGACACTTGCGTGCTTGACTCTTGCAGTACCAGCTAGGCACGTTCTTTGCGAGCGCCGAGCCGATATAGCGATATTATTATGAACGAAAAAAGGCCACAAAAACAACCGACCATTGGGGCTAGTTGCAACTACACTGAACACCCCCGCCAGTTTTCCGAAGTGAGCTCGTCCAGATGGTGAGGATAAAATGCGTAGTTTACCACCGGCGCTTATAGCGTTAAAGAGGCGAGATTAAAAAGGCTGATTAATAAATTAAGTGCGAGAGTAGAGTGGGTCCGGGTATTTCCGAACGGGGGGGGGGGGTATTTCCGAACATTGCTAATATATTTCATCCCGTTGCTGGCTAGACATTTTCCACATCACATTATTAAAAAATTCAATATGAACATTTTTAAACAAATATTTTTTAGGTATAGCCTACCTTGTCCGACATGTTTTTCTTTATGTAAACTATCCCCGGTGATTCGATAGTCGTCCTTATCATGTTCTAGGTCAAAGACTGAGCTACATGTAAATTTTAAGGTAAGAACAAAATGATCGGGTGGTCTGCATCGCTCAGATATTAAATGACTTAAATTATAATTATCTATCATTGTATTCGTTAAAGGGACTGGCCCAGGCTGAAATCATAAAAAAATCGGTGATTTTGTTTCAGGTTCTTAATATGACCATATGATGTAAACATGTACATAGACTAGAACTGCAAATTTTTATAAATTTTGTGCTGCGCACTTACCAGTTAGACTAGATATAGAGACGAAATTCCCGCATTTCTTATTTTTGACATGGTTGTCAATAATTACAAATCAGGAATTTCGTCTCTATATCTAGCCTAACTGGTGAATGCGCAGCACAAAAATTATAAAAATTTGCAGTTCTAGTCTATGTATATGCTTACATCATATGGTCATATTAAGAACTCGAAATAAAATCACCGATTTTTTGATGATTTTAGCCTGGGCCAGTCCCTTTAATTGTACATTCATATGCCGGTGTCAGAGGAGGTTGGAAGCTAGGTCACGTGACCACATTTTCGGTTCATATTATCGATCATTCTGACCTCAGAGATTATATCTCTGATACCACACGCTCATTTCGCCGTATGCACGCATGGCGATTGACCAGATTTATCAGCCATTAGTGAGTGTTACCACGTGATTTTATAACCATTCCTATAACCACGTTCACTTCAACTCATTACTTATCCTTTTTTCAATATTTAATTTGATTTTAGAGTTTGTTACAGGTAAGGGCTATTTATTCTGTTTAGTAGTGGATAAATTGAACCAGCACAATTCGCATGTCATTCAGTAATTTATATTTGCCAGTGTTTTGAAGCCGATTGTAAATTCTGTCAGAAAAACGTAAACATGGACCTTCTCACAGCAGCGCGTAGGCAGAAAAAGTAATCCATTGAATGTTTTCTATTTCTATGTGAATATAAACTCATATGTGGCGGAGTAGTGGTGTTTTATATTTGCCATATATATTCAGGACACTCAAGCGTGTTTATAAGCCTACAGTTGTTATATCAACAAAACTGCTCAAAATGAGCAGTTTTTGTCGAAATATGGCGTGTGGTTACAGAGAGAGAGCGGGGTTGACCTGAGCGACATCTATGTGTGGTGAATGATTATCGATGCGCGAGTCCAGGAATCATTCGCAAATGATTTTTTCCTCCCGTGATTTTTTACTACAAAACTCACTATAATTTATAAATATATCCTTCTATGTAACTATAATTTCCTCTATGTTTTCCAGTTACATCAGCAAGATTGAAATGATTTAAAATAATGCAATCTAATAACTGTTAAAACTAGTTTTTGCTGTTTTTCCTCTAATATCGCTCAGCGACAGACGCACAGAACAACAGTCCAACACTCCCCAGCCGGACCAGCTGCTTCCTGGCTTTGGGCACAATCTGTGGATTTACCCTACTTTGTAACTGTCATAAGTCACATAACAGATTAGGCCCTAGGCCTAGACACCAAAATGACCTTATGATTCCCAGCTAGCCGAGATCTTGCTTTATACTCTATAGCCCACTCCTGTAGGCTGTCCAGTGCCAGTGTCAGCAGTGACAGTAACTGTGCAACAGTTTTCTCATGGCTTTTCACTGACAGCCGGCGCTAGAGACGGATTTTCTGTCTACAGTGACAGTCACTGACTGTCAGTGCAGGGGCGTGCGCTGCTTTTTGTCAAGGGGGGGGGGGGGGGTCAAGAGGTGAAATTTTGAAAAATATGGGGGTTTCGGGGGCTTGCCCCTGGAAATCCCTGATTTGTTTTAAAATCTGCAACTCAAGGGGGGGAGGAGGGGTCAGGACCTCTCTGACCCACCACACCCCCCCTGTGCACGCCCCTGCACTGTGGCTGTAGCTGGAAACACTGTCAGTGTCACTGTGCCTTTGCACAATTGCAGTGCCAGGCACTGAGGCAGTAGACCAGCGCCGATTTTTTATTGTTTTCTTATATAATTATCAACCGATTTTCCTGAAATTTGGTGAGCAATACATTTTTGATTTTCTAGTATTTTTTCTTCAGTCTTTGGCAACGACCCATAACTTCAAAAGTGCGTGGGAAAGATTCACATTCAGCCAGAGGCAGAGTGAATGAATTTCACAGATTTCTCAGTAAATTTACAAACAATTGTCCTTGAACTTTTACACAAAATATTTTAAAGTAAATTCGGGTGTGGATTTTTTTGTATACTACCAAATGTTCTTTATGGTTTATAATATGCTTCACTGTATTAAATAGAATATTTGATAGGCCTCCATAAAAAGCTACAGCGTAGGCTAATTCAAGTGTAACAGCTCCTAAAATATTTAAAATGATGATCTAGCCTGGACTTACTTACAAACTAGAAGAAGAACTTTCTGTAGGCCTACCAAGTTTGGAATGGATATTGATCATTCGCTATACCTGTCCATCACCTCTTAACCTTGGCAGCAGACAAAATAACTCATATGGTGACATATATAATAATTCAAATACTATGTCTATATAATAGCGAGTTAATTTTCAGTGCAAAGAACTGGCTGACTATAACCTGCCAATTGTCTAGAAGTCAATTAGACTAGTAGTAGTACTGGTTGGCCTACTGTCACTGTGTCAGTAGCCTAAAGTCTGGCCGACGGTGGAGAATGGTCCAAAATGAAAGTCAGCTTTTTGGTATCCAGTTTGAAAATACCACATGAAACCTATCAAAAATGATATTTACCTGTTCTATGTTCCATTTGGCATTTAAATTATCCATTAAATGAATGTTAATTGTTATCCAACATATTGCCGTTTTAATCCTCCTTTTTAACTTTTTGCCGACAGCTTTCAACTGTCACGGCTGCCATTTTAAATGTGATACCTTGAACCATGGAAGCGTGTCTATAGCAACCTTCCTGAACGGATCATTCTAAATTTTTTGGAGGGGTGCTTTTAATTCACCAAGCACTAACAGCTGGCTGCCATGACACTTGCGTGCTTGACTCTTGCAGTACCAGCTAGGCACGTTCTTTGCGAGCGCCGAGGCCGATATAGCGATATTATTATGAACGAAAAAAGGCCACAAAAACAACCGACCATTGGGGCTAGTTGCAACTACACTGAACACCCCCGCCAGTTTTCCGAAGTGAGCTCGTCCAGATGGTGAGCGATAAAATGCGTAGTTTACCACCGGCGCTTATGGCGTTAAAGAGGCGAGATTAAAAAGGCTGATTAATAAATTAAGTGCGCGAGTAGAGCGGGTCCGGGTATTTCCGAACGGGGGGGGGGGGTATTTCCGAACATTGCTAATATATTTCATCCCGTTGCTGGCTAGACATTTTCCACATCACATTATTAAAAAATTCAATATGAACATTTTTAAACAAATATTTTTTAGGTATAGCCTACCTTGTCCGACATGTTTTTCTGTAAACTATCCCCGGTGATTCGATAGTCGTACTTATCATGTTCTAGGTCAAAGACTGAGCTACATGTAAATTTTAAGGTGAGAACAGAATGATCTGGCGGTCTGCATCGCTCAGATATTAAATGACTTAAATTATAATTATCTATCATTGTATTCGTTAATTGTACATTCATATGCCGGCAATGAGAAATACAATCACGAGGAACTATAAAATAATCTACCACTGATTGACCTCTGGTGGAGTGAAAAGTAAAATTATCCCGATTCATTCAAAATGCATAGTTTCATATCCCTCATAAATTATAATAATGCATCACCATGCGAGTTTTTTGTGGCATCTAATACTTTACGATCAGGTGGGTCTAAGTCATCTATTCCTTCAATAATATCTTTACCATTTCCAACTCTGTCATTAAAATCACCACAAAGATACACTGCGTCGGCATCATTACATGCATACAATAAAGATATAATATTTGAAAAGAATAGCGTAGCATTTTGACCCCATACTGAATTATCAGGTGGTAAGTAGCACTCACAAACAACAAAGGTAAAATTAGTGTGTTTATGTATAGATTCCAGTGCCATAATTCCATCATGATTTGTCAATAACTCGCATGCTATATTCAGTTAATATATATTTTTTTTTATCAAAACGCCGATACCCCCAGATGGTTTTGGAGCTCTAGCATTAGTCATTGATCTAGCATGCTCTATCCATGAATAGTTATCAATTTGTATGATAAAATCGTCATTATTTGATTTAAAATGCGTTTCTAAAATACAAAAAATATCTGCATTTACAGCTTTAATTACCTCTTTCCGCAGCACTTCATTTTCTAATGTCCAACCATTTACATTCCATGGCGAAAGTGAGATATCTCTAATATAGGACTGGGACGGAGCCTAATCAGAGTCACTGTCTCTATCACCTTGTACCATTGATCGTTGAGAGCCCTCGTTGTCGCTTGTCAACACTGCTGTCATCTTGCACCCTTGTGTCCCTACTGCCAAAATCAGCTGTCGCACCAGCTCGTCCACGTGCTGGGCGCGTCATGTAGCCACGTCTGCCGTCTCGACCACGTCTCCCACGTCCGAACTGCCAACCACTCCCACGTCCCGGCCGTCCACCAGATCCACCCATGTCTGCATCTTCAAAATCCATATTGTCATTCTTTTTAATGAGTCGACCATTACCTGTAACTCATTCAGCAGCGTTTTAAAATTGAGGTCGTTCAGCATGTGGCTGTGCATCTTTTAGGTACACCCGCTTGTACTTGTCACTATCTCTTAGGCTGGACTTTGCGCGTAAAACTTGCTTCTTTTCTTCAAGATTTTTCAGTTCCTTTTTTACCATGCCAGGCCTGTTTTCTCTCATTGTAGTACGTTCTACTTATACAATGTGAACAAGTCCATCTTTTCTGTCACAATGCTCCATTGTGGCTCTGATGTCTTCTCCGTGTGAATATAACAATTTGAACGCCACAACTGACTATTATTCAGTTCCTTCGGGAATGTAACCTATATTACATGTTTTAATTATTAGACTTAGACTTGTAGTTTTTACACAATCACTCCAATTTCATGGAGATATAGTGAATTGATAAGTCGTTCATTTTATAATCACTTCATATTTTACATTATTTTATACTGACATATTATACTCATTAAACTGTGTTGTAGTGCAGGCGCTACAACATGTCATCAGACTCGTTACATATAGGTGCCAGTAGCATCGTCATATTATCATATCAAACATTTTAAACTGAATATTTTAGTACGAACATGCTTTTATTAGCTTTGCCTCTTTTTTGCTACTTTAACTATACAATATGGGATATTGTAATACTAGGAATTTTCACCTGAATGGCCATACTGGCCGAAAAGTGAAGTAAAACATTTTTTACTTACTTACTTACGCCACAACTGACACTTCTAGTGGCAATAGCTCGCGCACAGTTTGGTCTCTTTCCAGTTTAGTCACACGTTTCTCTAAGTTATCCAACTTTTTATTTAATTCTCCAACCTGTGTGCTGACAACATCATGTAATGATTTTATTTCTTTTTGCATGTTCTCATTTAAATATTTTGAGACTTGATCAATTTTGGCTTGGATAGCTTTTGTAGAGCTTTTTTGTTCCTTTTGAACTTCAAGTAAAAGTTTGCGAAGCTCTTGTACATCATTTTGTGTGCCTATAGCTTGTACACCCATGGGTTGGCTGCCAGCCCCTGCCGGTTTGCTAGTACCTGCATCTTGCCTTGGCATTTTGAAGACAGGCTGGACCGTAGGCGAAAATGGCGACGTCCAGTGTATAGAATCAGATGGGCTAACTCGGTTTCTCTTTGGAATAGCTCTTTCCTCAGCCATGTAAACACAATTCTGATCATATATCTGAGTCTCTGGTCCTTAATTTAACAAACTGTATCAATTAAAAAATATTCCCATGCTATAAATTCGCTCAGAGAAGACATTATATCAGAGCGACTTTTTTCTGCGTGCAAAGTGCCTGCCACAACGTAGATACTGGTGGTAAACCTCGTGACATATTAAATACCTTTCCATATAAAGAATGCCATCTCTAAACCCATCGTATCGCTCAATGTATCCACATGATATGAAGGGCAGCCTTACGAAATAACTACAAAAACACAGTATTTTATACTTTAAAATAATGTTTTAATGCACCAATAGCACAAGCAGGGAGGGGGGGGGGGGAGTGCATAATATGAGCATAGTATGGATAGACCTGCCATCTACTTTGAGCGTTCCTCTTAGGACGATGTAAGCTAAACTTAATAAAAAATGCATATATATGTTTCTATGTTTCTTTTTTTAACTTTTTTTTGATTATAGTATATAGTATTATAGTATATATTATAAGTAGTAGTAAATCATTGCTTTACGTCACTTTTCGGCACAAAAGGTAAGTAAGTAAGTAAGTAAAATGCTTTACTTCACTTTTCGGCCAGTATGGCCATTTAAGTGAAAATTCCAGGTATTACAATATCCCATATTGTATAGTTAAAGTAGTAAAGGAAAGACAAAGCCAATAATAGCATGATCGTACTAAAATATTCAGTTTAAAGTGTTTGATATGATAAGATGCCGATGCTCCTGGCACCTATATGTAACGAGTCTGATGACATGCTGTAGCGCCTGCACTACAACACAGTTTAATGAGTATAAAAATATCAGTATAAATAATGTAAAATATGAAGTTATTATAAAATGAACGACTTATCAAGTCACTATATCTCCATGAAATTGGAGTGATTGTGTAAAAAGTCTATGTTTAATAATTAAAACATGTAATATAGGTTACATTCCCGAAGGAACTGAATAATAAAACCAGCAGGGGTGTCCCTGAATAGCTCAAATAAGGAATTAAATGCAAAATACTTCCTTCTGATGTGCGCAAATTTCGCACAACTGAGAGGGACATGTCTTACAGTGAGACGAGTATTGCAGCACATAGGTCGCAATTCTCCTCTCAATAAATAGCCGTTTGTGAAATAGGCATGGCCAATTCTGGCCCTGCATAAGACAACGTCATCTCTTCGGCGTTCCATTGGTGTGAAAGATCGCTTAATGATTGGTTGTACCTCGAACAATTTGCTGGTGACATTGATGTTCCATTCACCTTGCAAAATATCATCAAGGTAGACAGAGATGTTGTACTTGAAATCAGTATATGGTATATAATAAAACTGTTTCGTCTTATCCAGGGCAGCCTTGGCCAAAACATCAGCCCGTTCATTGCCCTGTATTCCAATATGGCTGGGTACCCAGCAAAAAATAATGTCCTTGTGCCCAGACAAGTAGTGACACATATGCAAAATATTGGAAACAATTGGGTTGTTGAGTTTTTGACTCTTAAGAGCCTGCAATGAAGATAGCGAGTCTGTGATGATCATGAACTCCTCGTCATTACTATCCCATATGTATTCGATGGCAGCTTCAATAGCCAACAGCTCTGCTGTGCAAATTGAAGCCTCATCGTTGATACGACAACTAAATTCATGATCATCACAGACAAAGGACATAGCTGTCCTCTTGTCTTCCTTTGATCCGTCAGTATACACCTTCCGGTGCCTCGGAAATCTACAAAATAACTCAAGCAACATGCTCTGGAAGACAAGGGGACAGGTGTCCCCCTTCCTGAGATCTGAGAGGTTAAAAAGTATATTAGGCTGTTGCATTTAATTCCTTATTTGAGCTATTCAGGGACACCCCTGCTGGTTTTATTATTCAGTTCCTTCGGGAATGTAACCTATATTCTATGTTTTAATTATTAGACTTAGACTTGTAGTTTTTACACAATCACTCCAATTTCATGGAGATATAGTCACTTGATAAGTCGTTCATTTTATAATAACTTCATATTTTACATTATTTATACTGATATTTTTATCTCATTAAACTGTGTTATAGTACAGGCGCTACAACATGTCATCAGACTCGTTACATATAGGTGCCAGGAGCATCGTCATCTTATCATATCAAACATTTTAAACTGAATATTTTAGTACGATCATGCTTTTATTGGCTTTGTCTTTTCTTTACTACTTTAACTATACAATATGGGATATTGTAATACCTTGAATTTTTACTTAAATGGCCATACTGGCCGAAAAGTGAAGTAAAGCATTTTACTTACTTACTTACCCTATTAAAAATGCAGAGATTTTCCTCTGAGAGGAAGTCTTCTATTATTCTGCCCCGTGGGTTGATGTCCCTACAGCCCCACATTGTGTGGTGCCCGTTAAAATCTCCCAGTAGCATGAAGGGTTTGGGCAATTGTTTTACCAGCTGCCTCAATTCCACAACATCTACTGAGCGGCTCGGCGGTAAATAAACAGAGCATATCGTCATTGGCCTGTGACAGTTTATGTTAACCGCCACAGCCTGTAAAGTTGTATTCAACGTGATCTGTTGATGTGGTGTTCCATCCTTTACAAGGATGGAAACCCCCCAGCAGGCCCTTTCATTATTGGCAGGGCCAAAACAATTGATTATTGAATAGTTTTTAAAACTTATGTTAGTGTTAGGTTTTAAGTTAGTCTCCTGCAGGCACACAGCCGTCGGGCTGTGCTCCTGCAGAAGAATAGCCAGGTCATTGTAGTTTGACCTTAAACCTCGACAGTTCCATTGTATGATTTTGTGGGCCATTATGAATTTTTATGCCTCCCTGGTTTTATCTGTGCTTGGAGTGCAGCGACGGTGTCAGGTGATACGAATACTTCGCTATCGCTGCTATCTGCCTCATGTGAACAGTCCATGGATTCAAATCTATTATGTACAGATATGGGATCATCCATGCCCTTTTGCAGCCGACCAATCCCACTATTATTTGTTCTTGGTTTAATTGTTGTATGCGTGCCTTTCTTTTCTTTTGTTGCTTTTTCTGCTATTGATGGTTTATTCGTTGTTTCCTTTTTATTATCTTTGCTATTTTGAGGCTGAGTTGTGTTATTCTTTGCTTGTTTGGCATCTTGTTTGGCATCATTTGCTAGTATCTTTGAGGCAGTGGGGGTAGCTTTATTGTTTGTATTAGGTTTTGCTGAAGGGGCCGCAGCTGTCTTGGTAACATTTGTTGCACCAGCTGCAGACGTGACCTCCGGTAGGTCAGTCTGGCAACCAACCGACACAACCTGTTTAGCCAAAACGCTGGCATATGATGGTTTTCCAGTTACTCCTTCAACGATTTTACGAGCTTCTGGGAAAGAAATCTTCCGTTCCGTTCGGATACGTTGGATTTCTTTCTCCGTTTTCCATCGGGGGCAATCTCTGGAATAGGCTGTGTGGTTCCCACCGCAGTTGGCACATTTTATTGGATAGGTGCAAGAGGAGTCAGGATGTTCCGTCGATTGACCACAGCGTCCACAGACACGCTCTCTCTTGCAACCTTCCTGGTGGTGTCCAAATTGTTGGCACTTGAAACACCTCAAAGGGTGTGGTATATACAATTGTACAGGGCATAGCTCAAATCCAACCTTGATATCAGCCGGTGGCTTTGGGAAGTTGAATGTGAGCACTGCTGTGTTCAATTTAATTATATCTCCATTCTTTCTTATTGTGATAATTTTAGCATCGGAAACTCCTTGTCTTTTTAATTGTGTTTTTAGTTCTTCATTGGTAGTGTTTTTAATTTCTTGGGTTCGAATGGCACCCTTTGAGGTGTTTAAAGTCCTGTGAGGAGAAACCTTCACAGGAATTCCAGCTATATGTTTGACTGCCAAGAGCTTGGTGGAGAAGGTTTCTCTGTCGACCTCAATTAAGAGGTCGCCAGACCTAAGCCTTTTGATGTTCTTAGGCTCTCCAACCAAGCCCTCTATGCCTTTTTGTATGGCAAATGTTGAGAGTCTGGAGAGGGATTTGTCCTCATCTCCAGACATCATCAACAAAAAACGCGGGAAAGTTAGTTTTGCTTTTTGCATTTCGGAAACAATTTTTTGGTACCTTGCAGTATACTCGGCCTCTTCATC
>CAXHKU010000677.1:0-60413 GCA_964017125.1 Flabesymbios commensalis
AGCAAATTTCACATTATTCACATTAATAACTTTTAAAGTAATTAATCAAACTTCGCCAAATTTACCGGGAAGTTGCCGTCATACCAGCCGATGGTGCCTGCAAATTTACATGGAAAGCGGTTAAGAATTGACGTTTAAATTGACGTTTAAATAAATAACTTTTAAAAATACTCAAGCAAATTTCACATTATTCACATTAATAACTTTTGAAGTAATTAATCAAACTTCGCCAAATTTACAGGGCAGTTGCCGTAATACCAGCCGATGGTGCCTGCAAAACTACATGGAAAACAGTTAAGAATTGACGTCTGAATTGACGTCTAAATAAATAACTTTTAAGAATACTCAAGCAAATTTCACACCAATCTCATTAATAACTTTTGCAGTAATTAATCACACTTCGCCAAATTTACAGGGCAGTTGCCGTAATACCAGCCGATGGTGCCTGTAAAACTACATGGAAAACGGTTGAGAATTGACGTCTGAATTGACGTCTAAATGAATAACTTTTAATAATACTCAATCAAATTTCACACCAATCTCATTATTAATTTTTGCAGTAAGTGATCAAACTTCGCCAAATTTACAGGGAAGTTGCCGTAATACCAGACAATGGTGCCTGCAAAACTACATGGAAAACAGTTAAGAATTGACGTCTGAATTGACGTCTAAATGAATAACTTTTAATAATACTCAATCAAATTTCACACCAATCTCATTAATAACTTTTGCAGTAATTAATCACACTTCGCCAAATTTACAGGGCTGTTGCCGTAATACCAGCCGATGGTGCCTGTAAAATTACATGGAAAACGGTTGAGAATTGACGTCTGAATTGACGTCTAAATGAATAACTTTTAATAATACTCAAGCAAATTTCACACCAATCTCATTAATAACTTTTGCAGTAATTAATCACACTTCGCCAAATTTACACGGAAGTTGCCGTAATACCAGCCGATGGTGCCTGTAAAATTACATGGAAAACGGTTGAGAATTGACGTCTGAATTGACGTCTAAATGAATAACTTTTAATAATACTCAAGCAAATTTCACACCAATCTCATTAATAACTTTTGCAGTAATTACTCAAACTTCGCCAAATTTACAGGGAAGTTGCCGTAATACCAGACGATGGTGCCTGCAAAACTACATGGAAAACAGTTAAGAATTGACGTCTGAATTGACGTCTAAATGAATAACTTTTATTAATACTCAATCAAATTTCACACCAATCTCATTAATAACTTTTGCAGTAATTAATCAAACTTCGCCAAATTTACAGGGAAGTTGCCGTACTACCAGCCGATGGTGCCTGTAAAATTACATGGAAAACGGTTGAGAATTGACGTCTGAATTGACGTCTAAATGAATAACTTTTAATAATACTCAAGCAAATTTCACACCAATCTCATTAATAACTTTTGCAGTAATTAATAAAACTTCGCCAAATTTACAGGGAAGTTGCCGTAATACCAGACGATGGTGCCTGCAAAACTACATGGAAAACAGTTAAGAATTGACGTCTGAATTGACGTCTAAATGAATAACTTTTAATAATACTCAATCAAATTTCACACCAATCTCATTAATAACTTTTGCAGTAATTAATCACACTTCGCCAAATTTACAGGGCAGTTGCCGTAATACCAGCCGATGGTGCCTGTAAAATTACATGGAAAACGGTTGAGAATTGACGTCTGAATTGACGTCTAAATGAATAACTTTTAATAATACTCGATCAAATTTCACACCAATCTCATTAATAACTTTTGCAGTAATTAATCAAACTTCGCCAAATTTGCAGGGAAGTTGCCGTAATACCAGACGATGGTGCCTGCAAAACTACATGGAAAACAGTTAAGAATTGACGTCTGAATTGACGTCTAAATGAATAACTTTTAATAATACTCAATCAAATTTCACACCAATCTCATTAATAACTTTTGCAGTAATTAATCACACTTCGCCAAATTTAAAGGGCAGTTGCCGTAATACTAGCCGATGGTGCCTGTAAAATTACATGGAAAACGGTTGAGAATTGACGTCTGAATTGACGTCTAAATGAATAACTTTTAATAATACTCAAGCAAATTTCACACCAATCTCATTAATAACTTTTGCAGTAATTAATCAAACTTCGCCAAATTTACAGGGAAGTTGCCGTAATACCAGACGATGGTGCCTGCAAAACTACATGGAAAACAGTTAAGAATTGACGTCTGAATTGACGTCTAAATGAATAACTTTTAATAATACTCAATCAAATTTCACACCAATCTCATTAATAACTTTTGCAGTAATTAATCACACTTCGCCAAATTTACAGGGCAGTTGCCGTAATACCAGCCGATGGTGCCTGTAAAATTACATGGAAAACGGTTGAGAATTGACGTCTGAATTGACGTCTAAATGAATAACTTTTAATAATACTCGATCAAATTTCACACCAATCTCATTAATAACTTTTGCAGTAATTAATCAAACTTCGCCAAATTTACAGGGAAGTTGCCGTAATACCAGACGATGGTGCCTGCAAAACTACATGGAAAACAGTTAAGAATTGACGTCTGAATTTACGTCTAAATGAATAACTTTTAATAATACTCAATCAAATTTCACACCAATCTCATTAATAACTTTTGCAGTAATTAATCACACTTCGCCAAATTTACAGGGCAGTTGCCGTAATACCAACCGATGGTGCCTGTAAAATTACATGGAAAACGGTTGAGAATTGACGTCTGAATTGACGTCCAAATGAATAACTTTTAATAATACTTAATCAAATTTCACACCAATCTCATTAATAACTTTTGCAGTAATTAATCAAACTTCTCCAAATTTACAGGGAAGTTGCCATAATACCAGACGATGGTGCCTGCAAAACTACATGGAAAACAGTTAAGAATTGACGTCTGAATTGACGTCTAAATGAATAACTTTTAATAATACTCAATCAAATTTCACACCAATCTCATTAATAACTTTAGCAGTAATTAATCACACTTCGCCAAATTTACAGGGCAGTTGCCGTAATACCAGCCGATGGTGCCTGTAAAATTACATGGAAAACGGTTGAGAATTGACGTCTGCATTGACGTCCAAATGAATAACTTTTAATAATACTCAATCAAATTTCACACCAATCTCATTAATAACTTTTGCAGTAATTAATCAAACTTCGCCAAATTTACAGGGAAGTTGCCATAATACCAGACGATGGTGCCTGCAAAACTACATGGAAAACAGTTAAGAATTGACGTCTGAATTGACGTCTAAATGAATAACTTTTAATAATACTCAAGCAAATTTCACACCAATCTCATTAATAACTTTTGCAGTAATTAATCACACTTCGCCAAATTTACAGGGCAGTTGCCGTAATACCAGCCGATGGTGCCTGTAAAATTACATAGAAAACGGTTGAGAATTGACGTCTGAATTGACGTCTAAATGAATAACTTTTAATAATACTCAAGCAAATTTCACACCGATATCATTAATAACTTTTGCAGTAATTAATCAAACTTCGCCAAATTTACAGGGCAGTTGCCGTAATACCAGCCGATGGTGCCTGTAAAATTACATGGAAAACGGTTGAGAATTGACGTCTGAATTGACGTCTAAATGAATAACTTTTAATAATACTCAATCAAATTTCACACCAAGCTCATTAATAACTTTTGCAGTAATTATTCAAACTTTGCCAAATTTACAGGGAAGTTGCCGTAATACCAGACGATGGTGCCTGCAAAACTACATGGAAAACAGTTAAGAATTGACGTCTGAATTGACGTCTAAATGAATAACTTTTAATAATACTCAATCAAATTTCACACCAATCTCATTAATAACTTTTGCAGTAATTAATCACACTTCGCCAAATTTACAGGGCAGTTGTCGTAATACCAACCGATGGTGCCTGTAAAATTACATGGACAACGGTTGAGAATTGACGTCTGCATTGACGTCCAAATGAATAACTTTTAATAATACTCAATCAAATTTCACACCAATCTCATTAATAACTTTTGCAGTAATTAATCAAACTTCGCCAAATTTACAGGGAAGTTGCCATAATACCAGACGATGGTGCCTGCAAAACTACATGGAAAACAGTTAAGAATTGACGTCTGAATTGACGTCTAAATGAATAACTTTTAATAATACTCAATCAAATTTCACACCAATCTCATTAATAACTTTTGCAGTAATTAATCAAACTTCGCCAAATTTACAGGGAAGTTGCCATAATACCAGACGATGGTGCCTGCAAAACTACATGAAAAACAGTTAAGAATTGACGTCTGAATTGACGTCTAAGTGAATAACTTTTAATAATACTCAAGCAAATTTCACACCAATCTCATTAATAACTTTTGCAGTAATTAATCACACTTCGCCAAATTTACAGGGCAGTTGCCGTAATACCAGCCGATGGTGCCTGTAAAATTACATAGAAAACGGTTGAGAATTGACGTCTGAATTGACGTCTAAATGAATAACTTTTAATAATACTCAAGCAAATTTCACACCGATATCATTAATAACTTTTGCAGTAATTAATCAAACTTCGCCAAATTTACAGGGCAGTTGCCGTAATACCAGCCGATGGTGCCTGTAAAATTACATGGAAAACGGTTGAGAATTGACGTCTGAATTGACGTCTAAATGAATAACTTTTAATAATACTCAATCAAATTTCACACCAAGCTCATTAATAACTTTTGCAGTAATAAATCACACTTCGCCAAATTTATAGGGAAGTTGCCGTAATGCCAGCCGATGGTGCCTGTAAAACTACATGGAAAACGGTTGAGAATTGACGTCTGAATTGACGTCTAAATGAATAACTTTTAATAATACTCAAGCAAATTTCACACCAATCTCATTAATAACTTTTGCAGTAATTAATCACACTTCGCCAAATTTACAGGGAAGTTGCCGTAATACCAGACGATGGTGCCTGCAAAACTACATGGAAAACAGTTAAGAATTGACGTCTGAATTGACGTCTAAATGAATAACTTTTAATAATACTCAATCAAATTTCACACCAATCTCATTAATAACTTTTGCAGTAATTAATCACACTTCGCCAAATTTACAGGGCTGTTGCCGTAATACCAGCCGATGGTGCCTGTAAAATTAAATGGAAAACGGTTGAGAATTGACGTCTGAATTGACGTCTAAATGAATAACTTTTAATAATACTCAAGCAAATTTCACACCAATCTCATTAATAACTTTTGCAGTAATTAATCACACTTCGCCAAATTTACACGGAAGTTGCCGTAATACCAGCCGATGGTGCCTGTAAAATTACATGGAAAACGGTTGAGAATTGACGTCTGAATTGACGTCTAAATGAATAACTTTTAATAATACTCAAGCAAATTTCACACCAATCTCATTAATAACTTTTGCAGTAATTACTCAAACTTCGCCAAATTTACAGGGAAGTTGCCGTAATACCAGACGATGGTGCCTGCAAAACTACATGGAAAACAGTTAAGAATTGACGTCTGAATTGACGTCTAAATGAATAACTTTTATTAATACTCAATCAAATTTCACACCAATCTCATTAATAACTTTTGCAGTAATTAATCAAACTTCGCCAAATTTACAGGGAAGTTGCCGTACTACCAGCCGATGGTGCCTGTAAAATTACATGGAAAACGGTTGAGAATTGACGTCTGAATTGACGTCTAAATGAATAACTTTTAATAATACTCAAGCAAATTTCACACCAATCTCATTAATAACTTTTGCAGTAATTAATAAAACTTCGCCAAATTTACAGGGAAGTTGCCGTAATACCAGACGATGGTGCCTGCAAAACTACATGGAAAACAGTTAAGAATTGACGTCTGAATTGACGTCTAAATGAATAACTTTTAATAATACTCAATCAAATTTCACACCAATCTCATTAATAAGTTTTGCAGTAATTAATCACACTTCGCCAAATTTACAGGGCAGTTGCCGTAATACCAGCCGATGGTGCCTGTAAAATTACATGGAAAACGGTTGAGAATTGACGTCTGAATTGACGTCTAAATGAATAACTTTTAATAATACTCGATCAAATTTCACACCAATCTCATTAATAACTTTTGCAGTAATTAATCAAACTTCGCCAAATTTACAGGGAAGTTGCCGTAATACCAGACGATGGTGCCTGCAAAACTACATGGAAAACAGTTAAGAATTGACGTCTGAATTGACGTCTAAATGAATAACTTTTAATAATACTCAATCAAATTTCACACCAATCTCATTAATAACTTTTGCAGTAATTAATCACACTTCGCCAAATTTAAAGGGCAGTTGCCGTAATACTAGCCGATGGTGCCTGTAAAATTACATGGAAAACGGTTGAGAATTGACGTCTGAATTGACGTCTAAATGAATAACTTTTAATAATACTCAAGCAAATTTCACACCAATCTCATTAATAACTTTTGCAGTAATTAATCAAACTTCGCCAAATTTACAGGGAAGTTGCCGTAATACCAGACGATGGTGCCTGCAAAACTACATGGAAAACAGTTAAGAATTGACGTCTGAATTGACGTCTAAATGAATAACTTTTAATAATACTCAATCAAATTTCACACCAATCTCATTAATAACTTTTGCAGTAATTAATCACACTTCGCCAAATTTACAGGGCAGTTGCCGTAATACCAGCCGATGGTGCCTGTAAAATTACATGGAAAACGGTTGAGAATTGACGTCTGAATTGACGTCTAAATGAATAACTTTTAATAATACTCGATCAAATTTCACAACAATCTCATTAATAACTTTAGCAGTAATTAATCACACTTCGCCAAATTTACAGGGCAGTTGCCGTAATACCAGCCGATGGTGCCTGTAAAATTACATGGAAAACGGTTGAGAATTGACGTCTGCATTGACGTCCAAATGAATAACTTTTAATAATACTCAATCAAATTTCACACCAATCTCATTAATAACTTTTGCAGTAATTAATCAAACTTCGCCAAATTTACAGGGAAGTTGCCATAATACCAGACGATGGTGCCTGCAAAACTACATGGAAAACAGTTAAGAATTGACGTCTGAATTGACGTCTAAATGAATAACTTTTAATAATACTCAAGCAAATTTCACACCAATCTCATTAATAACTTTTGCAGTAATTAATCACACTTCGCCAAATTTACAGGGCAGTTGCCGTAATACCAGCCGATGGTGCCTGTAAAATTACATAGAAAACGGTTGAGAATTGACGTCCGAATTGACGTCTAAATGAATAACTTTTAATAATACTCAAGCAAATTTCACACCAATATCATTAATAACTTTTGCAGTAATTAATCAAACTTCGCCAAATTTACAGGGCAGTTGCCGTAATACCAGCCGATGGTGCCTGTAAAATTACATGGAAAACGGTTGAGAATTGACGTCTGAATTGACGTCTAAATGAATAACTTTTAATAATACTCAATCAAATTTCACACCAAGCTCATTAATAACTTTTGCAGTAATTATTCAAACTTTGCCAAATTTACAGGGAAGTTGCCGTAATACCAGACGATGGTGCCTGCAAAACTACATGGAAAACAGTTAAGAATTGACGTCTGAATTGACGTCTAAATGAATAACTTTTAATAATACTCAATCAAATTTCACACCAATCTCATTAATAACTTTTGCAGTAATTAATCACACTTCGCCAAATTTACAGGGCAGTTGTCGTAATACCAACCGATGGTGCCTGTAAAATTACATGGACAACGGTTGAGAATTGACGTCTGCATTGACGTCCAAATGAATAACTTTTAATAATACTCAATCAAATTTCACACCAATCTCATTAATAACTTTTGCAGTAATTAATCAAACTTCGCCAAATTTACAGGGAAGTTGCCATAATACCAGACGATGGTGCCTGCAAAACTACATGGAAAACAGTTAAGAATTGACGTCTGAATTGACGTCTAAATGAATAACTTTTAATAATACTCAATCAAATTTCACAACAATCTCATTAATAACTTTTGCAGTAATAAATCACACTTCGCCAAATTTATAGGGAAGTTGCCGTAATGCCAGCCGATGGTGCCTGTAAAACTACATGGAAAACGGTTGAGAATTGACGTCTGAATTGACGTCTAAATGAATAACTTTTAATAATACTCAAGCAAATTTCACACCAATCTCATTAATAACTTTTGCAGTAATTAATCACACTTAGCCAAATTTACAGGGCTGTTGCCGTAATACCAGCCGATGGTGCCTGTAAAATTACATGGAAAACGGTTGAGAATTGACGTCTGAATTGACGTCTAAATGAATAACTTTTACTAATACTCAAGCAAATTTCACACCAATCTCATTAATAACTTTTGCAGTAATTAATCACACTTCGCCAAATTTACACGGAAGTTGCCGTAATACCAGCCGATGGTGCCTGTAAAATTACATGGAAAACGGTTGAGAATTGACGTCTGAATTGACGTCTAAATGAATAACTTTTAATAATACTCAAGCAAATTTCACACCAATCTCATTAATAACTTTTGCAGTAATTACTCAAACTTCGCCAAATTTACAGGGAAGTTGCCGTAATACCAGACGATGGTGCCTGCAAAACTACATGGAAAACAGTTAAGAATTGACGTCTGAATTGACGTCTAAATGAATAACTTTTATTAATACTCAATCAAATTTCACACCAATCTCATTAATAACTTTTGCAGTAATTAATCAAACTTCGCCAAATTTACAGGGAAGTTGCCGTACTACCAGCCGATGGTGCCTGTAAAATTACATGGAAAACGGTTGAGAATTGACGTCTGAATTGACGTCTAAATGAATAACTTTTAATAATACTCAAGCAAATTTCACACCAATCTCATTAATAACTTTTGCAGTAATTAATAAAACTTCGCCAAATTTACAGGGAAGTTGCCGTAATACCAGACGATGGTGCCTGCAAAACTACATGGAAAACAGTTAAGAATTGACGTCTGAATTGACGTCTAAATGAATAACTTTTAATAATACTCAATCAAATTTCACACCAATCTCATTAATAACTTTTGCAGTAATTAATCACACTTCGCCAAATTTACAGGGCAGTTGTCGTAATACCAACCGATGGTGCCTGTAAAATTACATGGACAACGGTTGAGAATTGACGTCTGCATTGACGTCCAAATGAATAACTTTTAATAATACTCAATCAAATTTCACACCAATCTCATTAATAACTTTTGCAGTAATTAATCAAACTTCGCCAAATTTACAGGGAAGTTGCCATAATACTAAACGATGGTGCCTGCAAAACTACATGGAAAACAGTTAAGAATTGACGTCTGAATTGACGTCTAAATGAATAACTTTTAATAATACTCAATCAAATTTCACAACAATCTCATTAATAACTTTTGCAGTAATAAATCACACTTCGCCAAATTTATAGGGAAGTTGCCGTAATGCCAGCCGATGGTGCCTGTAAAACTACATGGAAAACGGTTGAGAATTGACGTCTGAATTGACGTCTAAATGAATAACTTTTAATAATACTCAAGCAAATTTCACACCAATCTCATTAATAACTTTTGCAGTAATTAATCACACTTCGCCAAATTTACAGGGCTGTTGCCGTAATACCAGGCGATGGTGCCTGTAAAATTACATGGAAAACGGTTGAGAATTGACGTCTGAATTGACGTCTAAATGAATAACTTTTAATAATACTCAAGCAAATTTCACACCAATCTCATTAATAACTTTTGCAGTAATTAATCACACTTCGCCAAATTTACACGGAAGTTGCCGTAATACCAGCCGATGGTGCCTGTAAAATTACATGGAAAACGGTTGAGAATTGACGTCTGAATTGACGTCTAAATGAATAACTTTTAATAATACTCAAGCAAATTTCACACCAATCTCATTAATAACTTTTGCAGTAATTACTCAAACTTCGCCAAATTTACAGGGAAGTTGCCGTAATACCAGACGATGGTGCCTGCAAAACTACATGGAAAACAGTTAAGAATTGACGTCTGAATTGACGTCTAAATGAATAACTTTTATTAATACTCAATCAAATTTCACACCAATCTCATTAATAACTTTTGCAGTAATTAATCAAACTTCGCCAAATTTACAGGGAAGTTGCCGTACTACCAGCCGATGGTGCCTGTAAAATTACATGGAAAACGGTTGAGAATTGACGTCTGAATTGACGTCTAAATGAATAACTTTTAATAATACTCAAGCAAATTTCACACCAATCTCATTAATAACTTTTGCAGTAATTAATAAAACTTCGCCAAATTTACAGGGAAGTTGCCGTAATACCAGACGATGGTGCCTGCAAAACTACATGGAAAACAGTTAAGAATTGACGTCTGAATTGACGTCTAAATGAATAACTTTTAATAATACTCAATCAAATTTCACACCAATCTCATTAATAACTTTTGCAGTAATTAATCAAACTTCGCCAAATTTACAGGGCAGTTGCCGTAATACCAGCCGATGGTGCCTGTAAAATTACATGGAAAACGGTTGAGAATTGACGTCTGAATTGACGTCTAAATGAATAACTTTTAATAATACTCGATCAAATTTCACACCAATCTCATTAATAACTTTTGCAGTAATTAATCAAACTTCGCCAAATTTACAGGGAAGTTGCCGTAATACCAGACGATGGTGCCTGCAAAACTACATGGAAAACAGTTAAGAATTGACGTCTGAATTGACGTCTAAATGAATAACTTTTAATAATACTCAATCAAATTTCACACCAATCTCATTAATAACTTTTGCAGTAATTAATCACACTTCGCCAAATTTAAAGGGCAGTTGCCGTAATACTAGCCGATGGTGCCTGTAAAATTACATGGAAAACGGTTGAGAATTGACGTCTGAATTGACGTCTAAATGAATAACTTTTAATAATACTCAAGCAAATTTCACACCAATCTCATTAATAACTTTTGCAGTAATTAATCAAACTTCGCCAAATTTACAGGGAAGTTGCCGTAATACCAGACGATGGTGCCTGCAAAACTACATGGAAAACAGTTAAGAATTGACGTCTGAATTGACGTCTAAATGAATAACTTTTAATAATACTCAATCAAATTTCACACCAATCTCATTAATAACTTTTGCAGTAATTAATCACACTTCGCCAAATTTACAGGGCAGTTGCCGTAATACCAGCCGATGGTGCCTGTAAAATTACATGGAAAACGGTTGAGAATTGACGTCTGAATTGACGTCTAAATGAATAACTTTTAATAATACTCGATCAAATTTCACACCAATCTCATTAATAACTTTTGCAGTAATTAATCAAACTTCGCCAAATTTACAGGGAAGTTGCCGTGATACCAGACGATGGTGCCTGCAAAACTACATGGAAAACAGTTAAGAATTGACGTCTGAATTGACGTCTAAATGAATAACTTTTAATAATACTCAATCAAATTTCACACCAATCTCATTAATAACTTTTGCAGTAATTAATCACACTTCGCCAAATTTAAAGGGCAGTTGCCGTAATACTAGCCGATGGTGCCTGTAAAATTACATGGAAAACGGTTGAGAATTGACGTCTGAATTGACGTCTAAATGAATAACTTTTAATAATACTCAAGCAAATTTCACACCAATCTCATTAATAACTTTTGCAGTAATTAATCAAACTTCGCCAAATTTACAGGGAAGTTGCCGTAATACCAGACGATGGTGCCTGCAAAACTACATGGAAAACAGTTAAGAATTGACGTCTGAATTGACGTCTAAATGAATAACTTTTAATAATACTCAATCAAATTTCACACCAATCTCATTAATAACTTTTGCAGTAATTAATCACACTTCGCCAAATTTACAGGGCAGTTGCCGTAATACCAGCCGATGGTGCCTGTAAAATTACATGGAAAACGGTTGAGAATTGACGTCTGAATTGACGTCTAAATGAATAACTTTTAATAATACTCGATCAAATTTCACACCAATCTCATTAATAACTTTTGCAGTAATTAATCAAACTTCGCCAAATTTACAGGGAAGTTGCCGTAATACCAGACGATGGTGCCTGCAAAACTACATGGAAAACAGTTAAGAATTGACGTCTGAATTGACGTCTAAATGAATAACTTTTAATAATACTCAATCAAATTTCACACCAATCTCATTAATAACTTTTGCAGTAATTAATCACACTTCGCCAAATTTACAGGGCTGTTGCCGTAATACCAGCCGATGGTGCCTGTAAAATTACATGGAAAACGGTTGAGAATTGACGTCTGAATTGACGTCTAAATGAATAACTTTTAATAATACTCAAGCAAATTTCACACCAATCTCATTAATAACTTTTGCAGTAATTAATCACACTTCGCCAAATTTACACGGAAGTTGCCGTAATACCAGCCGATGGTGCCTGTAAAATTACATGGAAAACGGTTGAGAATTGACGTCTGAATTGACGTCTAAATGAATAACTTTTAATAATACTCAAGCAAATTTCACACCAATCTCATTAATAACTTTTGCAGTAATTACTCAAACTTCGCCAAATTTACAGGGAAGTTGCCGTAATACCAGACGATGGTGCCTGCAAAACTACATGGAAAACAGTTAAGAATTGACGTCTGAATTGACGTCTAAATGAATAACTTTTATTAATACTCAATCAAATTTCACACCAATCTCATTAATAACTTTTGCAGTAATTAATCAAACTTCGCCAAATTTACAGGGAAGTTGCCGTACTACCAGCCGATGGTGCTTGTAAAATTACATGGAAAACGGTTGAGAATTGACGTCTGAATTGACGTCTAAATGAATAACTTTTAATAATACTCAAGCAAATTTCACACCAATCTCATTAATAACTTTTGCAGTAATTAATAAAACTTCGCCAAATTTACAGGGAAGTTGCCGTAATACCAGACGATGGTGCCTGCAAAACTACATGGAAAACAGTTAAGAATTGACGTCTGAATTGACGTCTAAATGAATAACTTTTAATAATACTCAATCAAATTTCACACCAATCTCATTAATAACTTTTGCAGTAATTAATCACACTTCGCCAAATTTACAGGGCAGTTGCCGTAATACCAGCCGATGGTGCCTGTAAAATTACATGGAAAACGGTTGAGAATTGACGTCTGAATTGACGTCTAAATGAATAACTTTTAATAATACTCGATCAAATTTCACACCAATCTCATTAATAACTTTTGCAGTAATTAATCAAACTTCGCCAAATTTACAGGGAAGTTGCCGTAATACCAGACGATGGTGCCTGCAAAACTACATGGAAAACAGTTAAGAATTGACGTCTGAATTGACGTCTAAATGAATAACTTTTAATAATACTCAATCAAATTTCACACCAATCTCATTAATAACTTTTGCAGTAATTAATCACACTTCGCCAAATTTAAAGGGCAGTTGCCGTAATACTAGCCGATGGTGCCTGTAAAATTACATGGAAAACGGTTGAGAATTGACGTCTGAATTGACGTCTAAATGAATAACTTTTAATAATACTCAAGCAAATTTCACACCAATCTCATTAATAACTTTTGCAGTAATTAATCAAACTTCGCCAAATTTACAGGGAAGTTGCCGTAATACCAGACGATGGTGCCTGCAAAACTACATGGAAAACAGTTAAGAATTGACGTCTGAATTGACGTCTAAATGAATAACTTTTAATAATACTCAATCAAATTTCACACCAATCTCATTAATAACTTTTGCAGTAATTAATCACACTTCGCCAAATTTACAGGGCAGTTGCCGTAATACCAGCCGATGGTGCCTGTAAAATTACATGGAAAACGGTTGAGAATTGACGTCTGAATTGACGTCTAAATGAATAACTTTTAATAATACTCGATCAAATTTCACACCAATCTCATTAATAACTTTTGCAGTAATTAATCAAACTTCGCCAAATTTACAGGGAAGTTGCCGTAATACCAGACGATGGTGCCTGCAAAACTACATGGAAAACAGTTAAGAATTGACGTCTGAATTGACGTCTAAATGAATAACTTTTAATAATACTCAATCAAATTTCACACCAATCTCATTAATAACTTTTGCAGTAATTAATCACACTTCGCCAAATTTAAAGGGCAGTTGCCGTAATACTAGCCGATGGTGCCTGTAAAATTACATGGAAAACGGTTGAGAATTGACGTCTGAATTGACGTCTAAATGAATAACTTTTAATAATACTCAAGCAAATTTCACACCAATCTCATTAATAACTTTTGCAGTAATTAATCAAACTTCGCCAAATTTACAGGGAAGTTGCCGTAATACCAGACGATGGTGCCTGCAAAACTACATGGAAAACAGTTAAGAATTGACGTCTGAATTGACGTCTAAATGAATAACTTTTAATAATACTCAATCAAATTTCACACCAATCTCATTAATAACTTTTGCAGTAATTAATCACACTTCGCCAAATTTACAGGGCAGTTGCCGTAATACCAGCCGATGGTGCCTGTAAAATTACATGGAAAACGGTTGAGAATTGACGTCTGAATTGACGTCTAAATGAATAACTTTTAATAATACTCGATCAAATTTCACACCAATCTCATTAATAACTTTTGCAGTAATTAATCAAACTTCGCCAAATTTACAGGGAAGTTGCCGTAATACCAGACGATGGTGCCTGCAAAACTACATGGAAAACAGTTAAGAATTGACGTCTGAATTGACGTCTAAATGAATAACTTTTAATAATACTCAATCAAATTTCACACCAATCTCATTAATAACTTTTGCAGTAATTAATCACACTTCGCCAAATTTACAGGGCTGTTGCCGTAATACCAGCCGATGGTGCCTGTAAAATTACATGGAAAACGGTTGAGAATTGACGTCTGAATTGACGTCTAAATGAATAACTTTTAATAATACTCAAGCAAATTTCACACCAATCTCATTAATAACTTTTGCAGTAATTAATCACACTTCGCCAAATTTACACGGAAGTTGCCGTAATACCAGCCGATGGTGCCTGTAAAATTACATGGAAAACGGTTGAGAATTGACGTCTGAATTGACGTCTAAATGAATAACTTTTAATAATACTCAAGCAAATTTCACACCAATCTCATTAATAACTTTTGCAGTAATTACTCAAACTTCGCCAAATTTACAGGGAAGTTGCCGTAATACCAGACGATGGTGCCTGCAAAACTACATGGAAAACAGTTAAGAATTGACGTCTGAATTGACGTCTAAATGAATAACTTTTATTAATACTCAATCAAATTTCACACCAATCTCATTAATAACTTTTGCAGTAATTAATCAAACTTCGCCAAATTTACAGGGAAGTTGCCGTACTACCAGCCGATGGTGCTTGTAAAATTACATGGAAAACGGTTGAGAATTGACGTCTGAATTGACGTCTAAATGAATAACTTTTAATAATACTCAAGCAAATTTCACACCAATCTCATTAATAACTTTTGCAGTAATTAATAAAACTTCGCCAAATTTACAGGGAAGTTGCCGTAATACCAGACGATGGTGCCTGCAAAACTACATGGAAAACAGTTAAGAATTGACGTCTGAATTGACGTCTAAATGAATAACTTTTAATAATACTCAATCAAATTTCACACCAATCTCATTAATAACTTTTGCAGTAATTAATCACACTTCGCCAAATTTACAGGGCAGTTGCCGTAATACCAGCCGATGGTGCCTGTAAAATTACATGGAAAACGGTTGAGAATTGACGTCTGAATTGACGTCTAAATGAATAACTTTTAATAATACTCGATCAAATTTCACACCAATCTCATTAATAACTTTTGCAGTAATTAATGAAACTTCGCCAAATTTACAGGGAAGTTGCCGTAATACCAGACGATGGTGCCTGCAAAACTACATGGAAAACAGTTAAGAATTGACGTCTGAATTGACGTCTAAATGAATAACTTTTAATAATACTCAATCAAATTTCACACCAATCTCATTAATAACTTTTGCAGTAATTAATCACACTTCGCCAAATTTAAAGGGCAGTTGCCGTAATACTAGCCGATGGTGCCTGTAAAATTACATGGAAAACGGTTGAGAATTGACGTCTGAATTGACGTCTAAATGAATAACTTTTAATAATACTCAAGCAAATTTCACACCAATCTCATCAATAACTTTTGCAGTAATTAATCAAACTTCGCCAAATTTACAGGGATGTTGCCGTAATACCAGACGATGGTGCCTGCAAAACTACATGGAAAACAGTTAAGAATTGACGTCTGAATTGACGTCTAAATGAATAACTTTTAATAATACTCAATCAAATTTCACACCAATCTCATTAATAACTTTTGCAGTAATTAATCACACTTCGCCAAATTTACAGGGCAGTTGCCGTAATACCAGCCGATGGTGCCTGTAAAATTACATGGAAAACGGTTGAGAATTGACGTCTGAATTGACGTCTAAATGAATAACTTTTAATAATACTCGATCAAATTTCACACCAATCTCATTAATAACTTTTGCAGTAATTAATCAAACTTTGCCAAATTTACAGGGAAGTTGCCGTAATACCAGACGATGGTGCCTGCAAAACTACATGGAAAACAGTTAAGAATTGACGTCTGAATTGACGTCTAAATGAATAACTTTTAATAATACTCAATCAAATTTCACACCAATCTCATTAATAACTTTTGCAGTAATTAATCACACTTCGCCAAATTTACAGGGCAGTTGCCGCAATACCAACCGATGGTGCCTGTAAAATTACATGGAAAACGGTTGAGAATTGACGTCTGAATTGACGTCCAAATGAATAACTTTTAATAATACTCAATCAAATTTCACACCAATCTCATTAATAACTTTTGCAGTAATTAATCAAACTTCTCCAAATTTACAGGGAAGTTGCCATAATACCAGACGATGGTGCCTGCAAAACTACATGGAAAACAGTTAAGAATTGACGTCTGAATTGACGTCTAAATGAATAACTTTTAATAATACTCAATCAAATTTCACACCAATCTCATTAATAACTTTAGCAGTAATTAATCACACTTTGCCAAATTTACAGGGCAGTTGCCGTAATACCAGCCGATGGTGCCTGTAAAATTACATAGAAAACGGTTGAGAATTGACGTCTGAATTGACGTCTAAATGAATAACTTTTAATAATACTCAAGCAAATTTCACACCAATATCATTAATAACTTTTGCAGTAATTAATCAAACTTCGCCAAATTTACAGGGCAGTTGCCGTAATACCAGCCGATGGTGCCTGTAAAATTACATGGAAAACGGTTGAGAATTGACGTCTGAATTGACGTCTCAATGAATAACTTTTAATAATACTCAATCAAATTTCACACCAAGCTCATTAATAACTTTTGCAGCAATTATTCAAACTTTGCCAAATTTACAGGGAAGTTGCCGTAATACCAGACGATGGTGCCTGCAAAACTACATGGAAAACAGTTAAGAATTGACGTCTGAATTGACGTCTAAATGAATAACTTTTAATAATACTCAATCAAATTTCACACCAATCTCATTAATAACTTTTGCAGTAATTAATCACACTTCGCCAAATTTACAGGGCAGTTGTCGTAATACCAACCGATGGTGCCTGTAAAATTACATGGAAAACGGTTGAGAATTGACGTCTGCATTGACGTCCAAATGAATAACTTTTAATAATACTCAACCAAATTTCACACCAATCTCATTAATAACTTTTGCAGTAATTAATCAAACTTCGCCAAATTTACAGGGAAGTTGCCATAATACCAGACGATGGTGCCTGCAAAACTACATGGAAAACAGTTAAGAATTGACGTCTGAATTGACGTCTAAATGAATAACTTTTAATAATACTCAATCAAATTTCACAACAATCTCATTAATAACTTTTGCAGTAATAAATCACACTTCGCCAAATTTATAGGGAAGTTGCCGTAATGCCAGCCGATGGTGCCTGTAAAACTACATGGAAAACGGTTGAGAATTGACGTCTGAATTGACGTCTAAATGAATAACTTTTAATAATACTCAAGCAAATTTCACACCAATCTCATTAATAACTTTTGCAGTAATTAATCACACTTCGCCAAATTTACAGGGCAGTTGCCGTAATACCAGCCGATGGTGCCTGTAAAATTACATGGAAAACGGTTGAGAATTGACGTCTGAATTGACGTCTAAATGAATAACTTTTAATAATACTCAAGCAAATTTCACACCAATCTCATTAATAACTTTTGCAGTAATTAATCAAACTTCGCCAAATTTACAGGAAAGTTGCCGTAATACCAGCCGATGGTGCCTGTAAAACTACATGGAAAACGGTTGAGAATTGACGTCTGAATTGACGTCTAAATGAATAACTTTAAATAATAGTCAATCAAATTTCACACCAAGCTCATTAATAACTTTTGCAGTAATTAATCAAACTTCGCCAAATTTACAGGGAAGTTGCCGTAATACCAGACGATGGTGCCTGCAAAATTACATGGAAAACAGTTAAGAATTGACGTCTGAATTGACGTCTAAATGAATAACTTTTAATAATACTCAAGCAAATTTCACACCAATCTCATTAATAACTTTTGCAGTAATTAATCACACTTCGCCAAATTTACAGGGAAGTTGCCGTAATACCAGCCGATGGTGCCTGTAAAATTACATGGAAAACGGTTGAGAATTGACGTCTGCATTGACGTCTAAATGAATAACTTTTAATAATACTCAAGCAAATTTCACACCAATCTCATTAATAACTTTTGCAGTAATTAATCAAACTTCGCCAAATTTACAGGGAAGTTGCCGTAATACCAGACGATGGTGCCTGCAAAACTACATGGGAAACAGTTGAGAATTGACGTCTGAATTGACGTCTAAATGAATAACTTTTAATAATACTCAATCAAATTTCACACCAATCTCATTAATAACTTTTGCAGTAATTAATCACACTTCGCCAAATTTACAGGGCAGTTGCCGTAATACCAGCCGATGGTGCCTGTAAAATTACATGGAAAACGGTTGAGAATTGACGTCTGCATTGACGTCTAAATGAATAACTTTTAATAATACTCAATCAAATTTCACACCAATCTCATTAATAACTTTTGCAGTAATTAATCAAACTTCGCCAAATTTACAGGGAAGTTGCCGTAATACCAGACGATGGTGCCTGCAAAACTACATGGGAAACAGTTGAGAATTGACGTCTGAATTGACGTCTAAATGAATAACTTTTAATAATACTCAATCAAATTTCACACCAATCTCATTAATAACTTTTGCAGTAATTAATCACACTTTGCCAAATTTACGGGGCAGTTGCCGTAATATCAGCCGATGGTGCCTGTAAAACTACATGGAAAACGGTTGAGAATTGACGTCTGAATTGACGTCTAAATGAATAACTTTTAATAATACTCAAGCAAATTTCACACCAATCTCATTAATAGCTTTTGCAGTAATTAATAAAACTTCGCCAAATTTACAGGGAAGTTGCCGTAATACCAGACGATGGTGCCTGCAAAACTACATGGAAAACAGTTAAGAATTGACGTCTGAATTGACGTCTAAATGAATAACTTTTAATAATACTCAATCAAATTTCACACCAATCTCATTAATAACTTTTGCAGTAATTAATCACACTTCGCCAAATTTACAGGGCAGTTGCCGTAATACCAGCCGATGGTGCCTGTAAAATTACATGGAAAACGGTTGAGAATTGACGTCTGAATTGACGTCTAAATGAATAACTTTTAATAATACTCGATCAAATTTCACACCAATCTCATTAATAACTTTTGCAGTAATTAATCAAACTTCGCCAAATTTACAGGGAAGTTGCCGTAATACCAGACGATGGTGCCTGCAAAACTACATGGAAAACAGTTAAGAATTGACGTCTGAATTGACGTCTAAATGAATAACTTTTAATAATACTCAATCAAATTTCACACCAATCTCATTAATAACTTTTGCAGTAATTAATCACACTTCGCCAAATTTAAAGGGCAGTTGCCGTAATACTAGCCGATGGTGCCTGTAAAATTACATGGAAAACGGTTGAGAATTGACGTCTGAATTGACGTCTAAATGAATAACTTTTAATAATACTCAAGCAAATTTCACACCAATCTCATTAATAACTTTTGCAGTAATTAATCAAACTTCGCCAAATTTACAGGGAAGTTGCCGTAATACCAGACGATGGTGCCTGCAAAACTACATGGGAAACAGTTGAGAATTGACGTCTGAATTGACGTCTAAATGAATAACTTTTAATAATACTCAATCAAATTTCACACCAATCTCATTAATAACTTTTGCAGTAATTAATCTCACTTCGCCAAATTTACAGGGCAGTTGCCGTAATACCAGCCGATGGTGCCTGTAAAATTACATGGAAAACGGTTGAGAATTGACGTCTGCATTGACGTCTAAATGAATAACTTTTAATAATACTCAATCAAATTTCACACCAATCTCATTAATAACTTTTGCAGTAATTAATCAAACTTCGCCAAATTTACAGGGAAGTTGCCGTAATACCAGACGATGGTGCCTGCAAAACTACATGGGAAACAGTTGAGAATTGACGTCTGCATTGACGTCTAAATGAATAACTTTTAATAATACTCAATCAAATTTCACACCAATCTCATTAATAACTTTTGCAGTAATTAATCATACTTTGCCAAATTTACGGGGCAGTTGCCGTAATATCAGCCGATGGTGCCTGTAAAACTACATAGAAAACGGTTGAGAATTGACGTCTGAATTGACGTCTAAATGAATAACTTTTAATAATACTCAAGCAAATTTCACACCAATCTCATTAATAACTTTTGCAGTAATTAATCACACTTCGCCAAATTTACAGGGCAGTTGTCGTAATACCAACCGATGGTGCCTGTAAAATTACATGGAAAACGGTTGAGAATTGACGTCTGCATTGACGTCCAAATGAATAACTTTTAATAATACTCAATCAAATTTCACACCAATCTCATTAATAACTTTTGCAGTAATTAATCAAACTTCGCCAAATTTACAGGGAAGTTGCCATAATACCAGACGATGGTGCCTGCAAAACTACATGGAAAACAGTTAAGAATTGACGTCTGAATTGACGTCTAAATGAATAACTTTTAATAATACTCAATCAAATTTCACAACAATCTCATTAATAACTTTTGCAGTAATTAATCACACTTCGCCAAATTTATAGGGAAGTTGCCGTAATGCCAGCCGATGGTGCCTGTAAAACTACATGGAAAACGGTTGAGAATTGACGTCTGAATTGACGTCTAAATGAATAACTTTTAATAATACTCAAGCAAATTTCACACCAAACTCATTAATAACTTTTGCAGTAATTAATCACACTTCGCCAAATTTACAGGGCAGTTGCCGTAATACCAGCCGATGGTGCCTGTAAAATTACATGGAAAACGGTTGAGAATTGACGTCTGAATTGACGTCTAAATGAATAACTTTTAATAATACTCAAGCAAATTTCACACCAATCTCATTAATAACTTTTGCAGTAATTAATCAAACTTTGTCAAATTTACAGGAAAGTTGCCGTAATACCAGCCGATGGTGCCTGTAAAACTACATGGAAAACGGTTGAGAATTGACGTCTGAATTGACGTCTAAATGAATAACTTTAAATAATAGTCAAAATAATTTCACACCAAGCTCATTAATAACTTTTGCAGTAATTAATCAAACTTCGCCAAATTTATAGGGAAGTTGCCGTAATACCAGACGATGGTGCCTGCAAAACTACATGGGAAACGGTTGAGAATTGACGTCTGCATTGACGTCTAAATGAATAACTTTTAATAATACTCAATCAAATTTCACACCAATCTCATTAATAACTTTTGCAGTAATTAATCAAACTTCGCCAAATTTACAGGGAAGTTGCCGTAATACCAGACGATGGTGCCTGCAAAACTACATGGGACACAGTTGAGAATTGACGTCTGCATTGACGTCTAAATGAATAACTTTTAATAATACTCAATCAAATTTCACACCAATCTCATTAATAACTTTTGCAGTAATTAATCACACTTTGCCAAATTTACGGGGCAGTTGCCGTAATATCAGCCGATGGTGCCTGTAAAACTACATAGAAAACGGTTGAGAATTGACGTCTGAATTGACGTCTAAATGAATAACTTTTAATAATACTCAAGCAAATTTCACACCAATCTCATTAATAACTTTTGCAGTAATTAATCACACTTCGCCAAATTTACAGGGCAGTTGTCGTAATACCAACCGATGGTGCCTGTAAAATTACATGGAAAACGGTTGAGAATTGACGTCTGCATTGACGTCCAAATGAATAACTTTTAATAATACTCAATCAAATTTCACACCAATCTCATTAATAACTTTTGCAGTAATTAATCAAACTTCGCCAAATTTACAGGGAAGTTGCCATAATACCAGACGATGGTGCTTGCAAAACTACATGGAAAACAGTTAAGAATTGACGTCTGAATTGACGTCTAAATGAATAACTTTTAATAATACTCAATCAAATTTCACAACAATCTCATTAATAACTTTTGCAGTAATAAATCACACTTCGCCAAATTTATAGGGAAGTTGCCGTAATGCCAGCCGATGGTGCCTGTAAAACTACATGGAAAACGGTTGAGAATTGACGTCTGAATTGACGTCTAAATGAATAACTTTTATTAATTCTCAAGCAAATTTCACACCAATCTCATTAATAACTTTTGCAGTAATTAATCACACTTCGCCAAATTTACAGGGCAGTTGCCGTAATACCAGCCGATGGTGCCTGTAAAATTACATGGAAAACGGTTGAGAATTGACGTCTGAATTGACGTCTAAATGAATAACTTTTAATAATACTCAAGCAAATTTCACACCAATCTCATTAATAACTTTTGCAGTAATTAATCAAACTTCGCCAAATTTACAGGAAAGTTGCCGTAATACCAGCCGATGGTGCCTGTAAAACTACATGGAAAACGGTTGAGAATTGACGTCTGAATTGACGTCTAAATGAATAACTTTAAATAATAGTCAATCAAATTTCACACCAAGCTCATTAATAACTTTTGCAGTAATTAATCAAACTTCGCCAAATTTACAGGGAAGTTGCCGTAATACCAGACGATGGTGCCTGCAAAATTACATGGAAAACAGTTAAGAATTGACGTCTGAATTGACGTCTAAATGAATAACTTTTAATAATACTCAAGCAAATTTCACACCAATCTCATTAATAACTTTTGCAGTAATTAATCACACTTCGCCAAATTTACAGGGCAGTTGCCGTAATACCAGCCGATGGTGCCTGCAAAATTACATGGAAAACGGTTGAGAATTGACGTCTGCATTGACGTCTAAATGAATAACTTTTAATAATACTCAAGCAAATTTCACACCAATCTCATTAATAACTTTTGCAGTAATTAATCAAACTTCGCCAAATTTACAGGGAAGTTGCCGTAATACCAGACGATGGTGCCTGCAAAACTACATGGGAAACAGTTGAGAATTGACGTCTGAATTGACGTCTAAATGAATAACTTTTAATAATACTCAATCAAATTTCACACCAATCTCATTAATAACTTTTGCAGTAATTAATCTCACTTCGCCAAATTTACAGGGCAGTTGCCGTAATACCCGCCGATGGTGCCTGTAAAATTACATGGGAAACGGTTGAGAATTGACGTCTGCATTGACGTCTAAATGAATAACTTTTAATAATACTCAATCAAATTTCACACCAATCTCATTAATAACTTTTGCAGTAATTAATCAAACTTCGCCAAATTTACAGGGAAGTTGCCGTAATACCAGACGATGGTGCCTGCAAAACTACATGGGAAACAGTTGAGAATTGACGTCTGCATTGACGTCTAAATGAATAACTTTTAATAATACTCAATCAAATTTCACACCAATCTCATTAATAACTTTTGCAGTTATTAATCACACTTTGCCAAATTTACGGGGCAGTTTCCGTAATATCAGCCGATGGTGCCTGTAAAACTACATAGAAAACGGTTGAGAATTGACGTCTGAATTGACGTCTAAATGAATAACTTTTAATAATACTCAAGCAAATTTCACACCAATCTCATTAATAACTTTTGCAGTAATTAATCACACTTCGCCAAATTTACAGGGCAGTTGTCGTAATACCAACCGATGGTGCCTGTAAAATTACATGGAAAACGGTTGAGAATTGACGTCTGCATTGACGTCCAAATGAATAACTTTTAATAATACTCAATCAAATTTCACACCAATCTCATTAATAACTTTTGCAGTAATTAATCAAACTTCGCCAAATTTACAGGGAAGTTGCCATAATACCAGACGATGGTGCCTGCAAAACTACATGGAAAACAGTTAAGAATTGACGTCTGAATTGACGTCTAAATGAATAACTTTTAATAATACTCAATCAAATTTCACAACAATCTCATTAATAACTTTTGCAGTAATAAATCACACTTCGCCAAATTTATAGGGAAGTTGCCGTAATGCCAGCCGATGGTGCCTGTAAAACTACATGGAAAACGGTTGAGAATTGACGTCTGAATTGACGTCTAAATGAATAACTTTTAATAATACTCAAGCAAATTTCACACCAAACTCATTAATAACTTTTGCAGTAATTAATCACACTTCGCCAAATTTACAGGGCAGTTGCCGTAATACCAGCCGATGGTGCCTGTAAAATTACATGGAAAACGGTTGAGAATTGACGTCTGAATTGACGTCTAAATGAATAACTTTTAATAATACTCAAGCAAATTTCACACCAATCTCATTAATAACTTTTGCAGTAATTAATCACACTTCGCCAAATTTACAGGGCAGTTGTCGTAATACCAACCGATGGTGCCTGTAAAATTACATGGAAAACGGTTGAGAATTGACGTCTGCATTGACGTCCAAATGAATAACTTTTAATAATACTCAATCAAATTTCACACCAATCTCATTAATAACTTTTGCAGTAATTAATCAAACTTCGCCAAATTTACAGGGAAGTTGCCATAATACCAGACGATGGTGCTTGCAAAACTACATGGAAAACAGTTAAGAATTGACGTCTGAATTGACGTCTAAATGAATAACTTTTAATAATACTCAATCAAATTTCACAACAATCTCATTAATAACTTTTGCAGTAATAAATCACACTTCGCCAAATTTATAGGGAAGTTGCCGTAATGCCAGCCGATGGTGCCTGTAAAACTACATGGAAAACGGTTGAGAATTGACGTCTGAATTGACGTCTAAATGAATAACTTTTAATAATACTCAAGCAAATTTCACACCAATCTCATTAATAACTTTTGCAGTAATTAATCACACTTCGCCAAATTTACAGGGCAGTTGCCGTAATACCAGCCGATGGTGCCTGTAAAATTACATGGAAAACGGTTGAGAATTGACGTCTGAATTGACGTCTAAATGAATAACTTTTAATAATACTCAAGCAAATTTCACACCAATCTCATTAATAACTTTTGCAGTAATTAATCAAACTTCGCCAAATTTACAGGAAAGTTGCCGTAATACCAGCCGATGGTGCCTGTAAAACTACATGGAAAACGGTTGAGAATTGACGTCTGAATTGACGTCTAAATGAATAACTTTAAATAATAGTCAATCAAATTTCACACCAAGCTCATTAATAACTTTTGCAGTAATTAATCAAACTTCGCCAAATTTACAGGGAAGTTGCCGTAATACCAGACGATGGTGCCTGCAAAATTACATGGAAAACAGTTAAGAATTGACGTCTGAATTGACGTCTAAATGAATAACTTTTAATAATACTCAAGCAAATTTCACACCAATCTCATTAATAACTTTTGCAGTAATTAATCACACTTCGCCAAATTTACAGGGCAGTTGCCGTAATACCAGCCGATGGTGCCTGCAAAATTACATGGAAAACGGTTGAGAATTGACGTCTGCATTGACGTCTAAATGAATAACTTTTAATAATACTCAAGCAAATTTCACACCAATCTCATTAATAACTTTTGCAGTAATTAATCAAACTTCGCCAAATTTACAGGGAAGTTGCCGTAATACCAGACGATGGTGCCTGCAAAACTACATGGGAAACAGTTGAGAATTGACGTCTGAATTGACGTCTAAATGAATAACTTTTAATAATACTCAATCAAATTTCACAACAATCTCATTAATAACTTTTGCAGTAATTAATCTCACTTCGCCAAATTTACAGGGCAGTTGCCGTAATACCAGCCGATGGTGCCTGTAAAATTACATGGAAAACGGTTGAGAATTGACGTCTGCATTGACGTCTAAATGAATAACTTTTAATAATACTCAATCAAATTTCACACCAATCTCATTAATAACTTTTGCAGTAATTAATCAAACTTCGCCAAATTTACAGGGAAGTTGCCGTAATACCAGACGATGGTGCCTGCAAAACTACATGGGAAACAGTTGAGAATTGACGTCTGCATTGACGTCTAAATGAATAACTTTTAATAATACTCAATCAAATTTCACACCAATCTCATTAATAACTTTTGCAGTAATTAATCATACTTTGCCAAATTTACGGGGCAGTTGCCGTAATATCAGCCGATGGTGCCTGTAAAACTACATAGAAAACGGTTGAGAATTGACGTCTGAATTGACGTCTAAATGAATAACTTTTAATAATACTCAAGCAAATTTCACACCAATCTCATTAATAACTTTTGCAGTAATTAATCACACTTCGCCAAATTTACAGGGCAGTTGTCGTAATACCAACCGATGGTGCCTGTAAAATTACATGGAAAACGGTTGAGAATTGACGTCTGCATTGACGTCCAAATGAATAACTTTTAATAATACTCAATCAAATTTCACACCAATCTCATTAATAACTTTTGCAGTAATTAATCAAACTTCGCCAAATTTACAGGGAAGTTGCCATAATACCAGACGATGGTGCCTGCAAAACTACATGGAAAACAGTTAAGAATTGACGTCTGAATTGACGTCTAAATGAATAACTTTTAATAATACTCAATCAAATTTCACAACAATCTCATTAATAACTTTTGCAGTAATAAATCACACTTCGCCAAATTTATAGGGAAGTTGCCGTAATGCCAGCCGATGGTGCCTGTAAAACTACATGGAAAACGGTTGAGAATTGACGTCTGAATTGACGTCTAAATGAATAACTTTTAATAATACTCAAGCAAATTTCACACCAAACTCATTAATAACTTTTGCAGTAATTAATCACACTTCGCCAAATTTACAGGGCAGTTGCCGTAATACCAGCCGATGGTGCCTGTAAAATTACATGGAAAACGGTTGAGAATTGACGTCTGAATTGACGTCTAAATGAATAACTTTTAATAATACTCAAGCAAATTTCACACCAATCTCATTAATAACTTTTGCAGTAATTAATCAAACTTTGTCAAATTTACAGGAAAGTTGCCGTAATACCAGCCGATGGTGCCTGTAAAACTACATGGAAAACGGTTGAGAATTGACGTCTGAATTGACGTCTAAATGAATAACTTTAAATAATAGTCAAAATAATTTCACACCAAGCTCATTAATAACTTTTGCAGTAATTAATCAAACTTCGCAAAATTTACAGGGAAGTTGCCGTAATACCAGACGATGGTGCCTGCAAAACTACATGGGAAACGGTTGAGAATTGACGTCTGCATTGACGTCTAAATGAATAACTTTTAATAATACTCAATCAAATTTCACACCAATCTCATTAATAACTTTTGCAGTAATTAATCAAACTTCGCCAAATTTACAGGGAAGTTGCCGTAATACCAGACGATGGTGCCTGCAAAACTACATGGGACACAGTTGAGAATTGACGTCTGCATTGACGTCTAAATGAATAACTTTTAATAATACTCAATCAAATTTCACACCAATCTCATTAATAACTTTTGCAGTAATTAATCACACTTTGCCAAATTTACGGGGCAGTTGCCGTAATATCAGCCGATGGTGCCTGTAAAACTACATAGAAAACGGTTGAGAATTGACGTCTGAATTGACGTCTAAATGAATAACTTTTAATAATACTCAAGCAAATTTCACACCAATCTCATTAATAACTTTTGCAGTAATTAATCACACTTCGCCAAATTTACAGGGCAGTTGTCGTAATACCAACCGATGGTGCCTGTAAAATTACATGGAAAACGGTTGAGAATTGACGTCTGCATTGACGTCCAAATGAATAACTTTTAATAATACTCAATCAAATTTCACACCAATCTCATTAATAACTTTTGCAGTAATTAATCAAACTTCGCCAAATTTACAGGGAAGTTGCCATAATACCAGACGATGGTGCTTGCAAAACTACATGGAAAACAGTTAAGAATTGACGTCTGAATTGACGTCTAAATGAATAACTTTTAATAATACTCAATCAAATTTCACAACAATCTCATTAATAACTTTTGCAGTAATAAATCACACTTCGCCAAATTTATAGGGAAGTTGCCGTAATGCCAGCCGATGGTGCCTGTAAAACTACATGGAAAACGGTTGAGAATTGACGTCTGAATTGACGTCTAAATGAATAACTTTTAATAATACTCAAGCAAATTTCACACCAATCTCATTAATAACTTTTGCAGTAATTAATCACACTTCGCCAAATTTACAGGGCAGTTGCCGTAATACCAGCCGATGGTGCCTGTAAAATTACATGGAAAACGGTTGAGAATTGACGTCTGAATTGACGTCTAAATGAATAACTTTTAATAATACTCAAGCAAATTTCACACCAATCTCATTAATAACTTTTGCAGTAATTAATCAAACTTCGCCAAATTTACAGGAAAGTTGCCGTAATACCAGCCGATGGTGCCTGTAAAACTACATGGAAAACGGTTGAGAATTGACGTCTGAATTGACGTCTAAATGAATAACTTTAAATAATAGTCAATCAAATTTCACACCAAGCTCATTAATAACTTTTGCAGTAATTAATCAAACTTCGCCAAATTTACAGGGAAGTTGCCGTAATACCAGACGATGGTGCCTGCATAATTACATGGAAAACAGTTAAGAATTGACGTCTGAATTGACGTCTAAATGAATAACTTTTAATAATACTCAAGCAAATTTCACACCAATCTCATTAATAACTTTTGCAGTAATTAATCACACTTCGCCAAATTTACAGGGCAGTTGCCGTAATACCAGCCGATGGTGCCTGCAAAATTACATGGAAAACGGTTGAGAATTGACGTCTGCATTGACGTCTAAATGAATAACTTTTAATAATACTCAAGCAAATTTCACACCAATCTCATTAATAACTTTTGCAGTAATTAATCAAACTTCGCCAAATTTACAGGGAAGTTGCCGTAATACCAGACGATGGTGCCTGCAAAACTACATGGGAAACAGTTGAGAATTGACGTCTGAATTGACGTCTAAATGAATAACTTTTAATAATACTCAATCAAATTTCACACCAATCTCATTAATAACTTTTGCAGTAATTAATCTCACTTCGCCAAATTTACAGGGCAGTTGCCGTAATACCCGCCGATGGTGCCTGTAAAATTACATGGGAAACGGTTGAGAATTGACGTCTGCATTGACGTCTAAATGAATAACTTTTAATAATACTCAATCAAATTTCACACCAATCTCATTAATAACTTTTGCAGTAATTAATCAAACTTCGCCAAATTTACAGGGAAGTTGCCGTAATACCAGACGATGGTGCCTGCAAAACTACATGGGAAACAGTTGAGAATTGACGTCTGCATTGACGTCTAAATGAATAACTTTTAATAATACTCAATCAAATTTCACACCAATCTCATTAATAACTTTTGCAGTAATTAATCACACTTTGCCAAATTTACGGGGCAGTTTCCGTAATATCAGCCGATGGTGCCTGTAAAACTACATAGAAAACGGTTGAGAATTGACGTCTGAATTGACGTCTAAATGAATAACTTTTAATAATACTCAAGCAAATTTCACACCAATCTCATTAATAACTTTTGCAGTAATTAATCACACTTCGCCAAATTTACAGGGCAGTTGTCGTAATACCAACCGATGGTGCCTGTAAAATTACATGGAAAACGGTTGAGAATTGACGTCTGCATTGACGTCCAAATGAATAACTTTTAATAATACTCAATCAAATTTCACACCAATCTCATTAATAACTTTTGCAGTAATTAATCAAACTTCGCCAAATTTACAGGGAAGTTGCCATAATACCAGACGATGGTGCCTGCAAAACTACATGGAAAACAGTTAAGAATTGACGTCTGAATTGACGTCTAAATGAATAACTTTTAATAATACTCAATCAAATTTCACAACAATCTCATTAATAACTTTTGCAGTAATAAATCACACTTCGCCAAATTTATAGGGAAGTTGCCGTAATGCCAGCCGATGGTGCCTGTAAAACTACATGGAAAACGGTTGAGAATTGACGTCTGAATTGACGTCTAAATGAATAACTTTTAATAATACTCAAGCAAATTTCACACCAAACTCATTAATAACTTTTGCAGTAATTAATCACACTTCGCCAAATTTACAGGGCAGTTGCCGTAATACCAGCCGATGGTGCCTGTAAAATTACATGGAAAACGGTTGAGAATTGACGTCTGAATTGACGTCTAAATGAATAACTTTTAATAATACTCAAGCAAATTTCACACCAATCACATTAATAACTTTTGCAGTAATTAATCAAACTTTGCCAAATTTACAGGAAAGTTGCCGTAATACCAGCCGATGGTGCCTGTAAAACTACATGGAAAACGGTTGAGAATTGACGTCTGAATTGACGTCTAAATGAATAACTTTAAATAATAGTCAAAATAATTTCACACCAAGCTCATTAATAACTTTTGCAGTAATTAATCAAACTTCGCCAAATTTACAGGGAAGTTGCCGTAATACCAGACGATGGTGCCTGCAAAATTACATGGAAAACAGTTAAGAATTGACGTCTGAATTGACGTCTAAATGAATAACTTTTAATAATACTCAAGCAAATTTCACACCAATCTCATTAATAACTTTTTCAGTAATTAATCACACTTCGCCAAATTTACAGGGCAGTTGCCGTAATACCAGCCGATGGTGCCTGTAAAATTACATAGAAAACGGTTGAGAATTGACGTCTGCATTGACGTCTAAATGAATAACTTTTAATAATACTCAAGCAAATTTCACACCAATCTCATTAATAACTTTTGCAGTAATTAATCAAACTTCGCCAAATTTACAGGGAAGTTGCCGTAATACCAGACGATGGTGCCTGCAAAACTACATGGGAAACAGTTGAGAATTGACGTCTGAATTGACGTCTAAATGAATAACTTTTAATAATACTCAATCAAATTTCACACCAATCTCATTAATAACTTTTGCAGTAATAAATCACACTTCGCCAAATTTACAGGGCAGTTGCCGTAATACCAGCCGATGGTGCCTGTAAAATTACATGGAAAACGGTTGAGAATTGACGTCTGCATTGACGTCTAAATGAATAACTTTTAATAATACTCAATCAAATTTCATACCAATCTCATTAATAACTTTTGCAGTAATTAATCAAACTTCGCCAAATTTACAGGGAAGTTGCCGTAATACCAGACGATGGTGCCTGCAAAACTACATGGGAAACAGTTGAGAATTGACGTCTGAATTGACGTCTAAATGAATAACTTTTAATAATACTCAATCAAATTTCACACCAATCTCATTAATAACTTTTGCAGTAATTAATCAAACTTCGCCAAATTTACAGGGAAGTTGCCGTAATACCAGACGATGGTGCCTGCAAAATTACATGGAAAACAGTTAAGAATTGACGTCTGAATTGACGTCTAAATGAATAACTTTTAATAATACTCAATCAAATTTCACACCAATCTCATTAATAACTTTTGCAGTAATTAATCACACTTCGCCAAATTTACAGGGCAGTTGCCGTAATACCAGCCGATGGTGCCTGTAAAATTACATGGAAAACGGTTGAGAATTGACGTCTGCATTGACGTCTAAATGAATAACTTTTAATAATACTCAATCAAATTTCACACCAATCTCATTAATAACTTTTGCAGTAATTAATCAAACTTCGCCAAATTTACAGGGAAGTTGCCGTAATACCAGACGATGGTGCCTGCAAAACTACATGGGAAACAGTTGAGAATTGACGTCTGAATTGACGTCTAAATGAATAACTTTTAATAATACTCAATCAAATTTCACACCAATCTCATTAATAACTTTTGCAGTAATTAATCACACTTCGCCAAATTTACAGGGCAGTTGCCGTAATACCAGCCGATGGTGCCTGTAAAATTACATGGAAAACGGTTGAGAATTGACGTCTGCATTGACGTCTAAATGAATAACTTTTAATAATACTCAATCAAATTTCACACCAATCTCATTAATAACTTTTGCAGTAATTAATCAAACTTCGCCAAATTTACAGGGAAGTTGCCGTAATACCAGACGATGGTGCTTGCAAAACTACATGGGAGACAGTTGAGAATTGACGTCTGAATTGACGTCTAAATGAATAACTTTTAAAAATACTCAATCAAATTTCACACCAATCTCATTAATAACTTTTGCAGTAATTAATCACACTTTGCCAAATTTACGGGGCAGTTGCCGTAATATCAGCCGATGGTGCTTGTAAAATTACATGGAAAACGGTTGAGAATTGACGTCTGAATTGACGTCTAAGTGAATAACTTTTAATAATACTCAAGCAAATTTCACACCAATCTCATTAATAACTTTTGCAGTAATCAATCACACTTCGCCAAATTTACAGGGCAGTTGCCGTAATACCAGCCGATGGTGCATGTAAAATTACATGGAAAACGGTTGAGAATTGACGTCTGAATGGACGTCTAAATGAATAACTTTTAATAATACTCAATCAAATTTCACACCAATCTCATTAATAACTTTTGCAGTAATAATCAAACTTCGCCAAATTTACAGGAAAGTTGCCGTAATACCAGACGATGGTGCCTGCAAAACTACATGGAAAACAGTTAAGAATTGACGTCTGAATTGACGTCTAAATGAATAACTTTTAAAATTACTCAATCAAATTTCACACCAATCTCATTAATAACTTTTGCAGTAATTAATCACACTTCGCCAAATTTACAGGGCAGTTGCCGTAATACCAGCCGATGGTGCCTGTGAAATTACATGGAAAACGGTTGAGAATTAACGTCTGAATTGACGTCTAAATGAATAACTTTTAATAATACTCAAGCAAATTTCACACCAATCTCATTAATAACTTTTGCAGTAATTAATCACATTTCGCCAAATTTACAGGGCAGTTGCCGTAATACCAGCCGATGGTGCCCGTAAAACTACATGGAAAACGGTTGAGAATTGACGGCTTAATTGACGTGTAAATGAATAACTTTTAATAATACTCAATCAAATTTCACACCAATCTCATTAATAACTTTTGCAGTAATTAATCACACTTCGCCAAATTTACAGGGCAGTTGCCGTAATACCAGCCGATGGTGCCTGTAAAATTACATGGAAAACGGTTGAGAATTGACGTCTGAATTGACGTCTAAATGAATAACTTTTAATAATACTCAAGCAAATTTCACACCAATCTCATTAATAACTTTTGCAGTAATTAATCACATTTCGCCAAATTTACAGGGCAGTTGCCGTAATACCAGACGATGGTGCCTGCAAAACTACATGGAAAACAGTTAAGAATTGACGTCTGAATTGACGTCTAAATGAATAACTTTTAATAATACTCAATCAAATTTCACACCAATCTCATTAATAACTTTTGCAGTAATTAATCAAACTTTGCCAAATTTAATGGGAAGTTGCCGTAATACCAGTCGATGGTGCCTGTAAAACTACATGGAAAACGGTTGAGAATTGACGTCTGAATTGACGTCTAAATGAATAACTTTTAATAATACTCAATCAAATTTCACACCAATCTCATTAATAACTTTTGCAGTAATTAATCACACTTCGCCAAATTTACAGGGCAGTTGCCGTAATACCAGCCGATGGTGCCTGTAAAATTACATGGAAAACGGTTGAGAATTGACGTCTGAATTGACGTCTAAATGAATAACTTTTAATAATACTCAAGCAAATTTCACACTAATCTCATTAATAACTTTTGCAGTAATTAATCAAACTTTGCCAAATTTACAGGGAAGTTGCCGTAATACCAGTCGATGGTGCCTGTAAAACTACATGGAAAACGGTTGAGAATTGACGTCTGAATTGACGTCTAAATGAATAACTTTTATTAATACTCAGTCAAATTTCACACCAATCTCATTAATAACTTTTGCAGTAATTAATCACACTTTGCCAAATTTACAGGGCAGTTGCCGTAATATCAGCCGATGGTGTCTGTAAAATTACATGGAAAACGGTTGAGAATTGACGTCTGAATTGACGTCTAAGTGAATAACTTTTAATAATACTCAAGCAAATTTCACACCAATCTCATTAATAACTTTTGCAGTAATTAATCACACTTCGCCAAATTTACAGGGCAGTTGCCGTAATACCAGCCGATGGTGCCTGTAAAATTACATGGAAAACGGTTGAGAATTGACGTCTGAATTGACGTCTAAATGAATAACTTTTAATAATACTCAGTCAAATTTCACACCAATCTCATTAATAACTTTTGCAGTAATCAATCACATTTCGCCAAATTTACAGGGCAGTTGCCGTAATACCAGCCGATAGTGCCTGTAAAATTACATGGAAAACGGTTGAGAATTGACGTCTGAATTGACGTCTAAATGAATAACTTTTAATAATACTCAATCAAATTTCACACCAATCTCATTAATAACTTTTGCAGTAATTAATCACACTTCGCCAAATTTACAGGGCAGTTGCCGTAATACCAGCCGATGGTGCCTGTAAAATTACATGGAAAACGGTTGAGAATTGACGTCTGAATTGACGTCTAAATGAATAACTTTAAATAATAGTCAATCAAATTTCACACCAAGCTCATTAATAACTTTTGCAGTAATTAATCAAACGTCGCCAAATTTACAGGGAAGTTGCCGTAATACCAGTCGATGGTGCCTGTAAAACTACATGGAAAACGGTTGAGAATTGACGTCTGAATGGACGTCTAAATGAATAACTTTTATTAATACTCAGTCAAATTTCACACCAATCTCATTAATAACTTTTGCAGTAATTAATCACACTTTGCCAAATTTACAGGGCAGTTGCCGTAATATCAGCCGATGGTGCCTGTAAAATTACATAGAAAACGGTTGAGAATTGACGTCCGAATTGACGTCTAAGTGAATAACTTTTAATAATACTCAAGCAAATTTCACACCAATCTCATTAATAACTTTTGCAGTAATTAATCAAACTTCGCCAAATTTACAGGGAAGTTGCCGTAATACCAGCCGATGGTGCCTGCAAAACTGCATGGCAAACGGTTGAGAATTGACGTCTGAATTGACGTCTAAATGAATAACTTTTAATAATACTCAAGCAAATTTCACACCAATCTCATTAATAACTTTTGCAGTAATTAATCACACTTCGCTAAATTTACAGGGCAGTTGCCGTAATACCAGCCGATGGTGCCTGTTAAATTACATGGAAAACGGTTGAGAATTGACGTCTGAATTGACGTCTAAATGAATAACTTTTAATAATACTCAAGCAAATTTCACACCAATCTCATTAATAACTTTTGCAGTAATTAATCAAACTTTGCCAAATTTACACGGAAGTTGCCGTAATACCAGCCGATGGTGCCTGTAAAACTACATGGAAAACGGTTGAGAATTGACGTCTGAATTGACGTCTAAATGAATAACTTTTAATAATACTCAATCAAATTTCACACCAATCTCATTAATAACTTTTGCAGTAATTAATCACACTTCGCCAAATTTACAGGGCAGTTGCCGTAATACCAGCCGATGGTGCCTGTAAAATTACATGGAAAACGGTTGAGAATTGACGTCTGAATTGACGTCTAAATGAATAACTTTTAATAATACTCAAGCAAATTTCACACTAATCTCATTAATAACTTTTGCAGTAATTAATCAAACTTTGCCAAATTTACAGGGAAGTTGCCGTAATACCAGTCGATGGTGCCTGTAAAACTACATGGAAAACGGTTGAGAATTGACGTCTGAATTGACGTCTAAATGAATAACTTTTATTAATACTCAGTCAAATTTCACACCAATCTCATTAATAACTTTTGCAGTAATCAATCACATTTCGCCAAATTTACAGGGCAGTTGCCGTAATACCAGCCGATAGTGCCTGTAAAATTACGTGGAAAACGGTTAAGAATTGACGTCTGAATTGACGTCTAAATGAATAACTTTTAATAATACTCAATCAAATTTCACACCAATCTCATTAATAACTTTTGCAGTAATTAATCACACTTCGCCAAATTTACAGGGCAGTTGCCGTTATACCAGCCAATGGTGCCTGTAAAATTACATGGAAAACGGTTGAGAATTGACGTCTGAATTGACGTCTAAATGAATAACTTTAAATAATAGTCAATCAAATTTCACACCAAGCTCATTAATAACTTTTGCAGTAATTAATCAAACGTCGCCAAATTTACAGGGAAGTTGCCGTAATACCTCTCGATGGTGCCTGTAAAACTACATGGAAAACGGTTGAGAATTGACGTCTGAATGGACGTCTAAATGAATAACTTTTATTAATACTCAGTCAAATTTCACACCAATCTCATTAATAACTTTTGCAGTAATTAATCACACTTTGCCAAATTTACAGGGCAGTTGCCGTAATATCAGCCGATGGTGCCTGTAAAATTACATAGAAAACGGTTGAGAATTGACGTCTGAATTGACGTCTAAGTGAATAACTTTTAATAATACTCAAGCAAATTTCACACCAATCTCATTAATAACTTTTGCAGTAATTAATCAAACTTCGCCAAATTTACAGGGAAGTTGCCGTAATACCAGCCGATGGTGCCTGCAAAACTACATGGAAAACGGTTGAGAATTGACGTCTGAATTGACGTCTAAATGAATAACTTTTAATAATACTCAAGCAAATTTCACACCAATCTCATTAATAACTTTTGCAGTAATTAATCACACTTCGCTAAATTTACAGGGCAGTTGCCGTAATACCAGCCGATGGTGCCTGTAAAATTACATGGAAAACGGTTGAGAATTGACGTCTGAATTGACGTCTAAATGAATAACTTTTAATAATACTCAAGCAAATTTCACACCAATCTCATTAATAACTTTTGCAGTAATTAATCAAACTTTGCCAAATTTACAGGGAAGTTGCCGTAATACCAGTCGATGGTGCCTGTAAAACTACATGGAAAACGGTTGAGAATTGACGTCTGAATTGACGTCTAAATGAATAACTTTTAATAATACTCAATCAAATTTCACACCAATCTCATTAATAACTTTTGCAGTAATTAATCACACTTCGCCAAATTTACAGGGCAGTTGCCGTAATACCAGCCGATGGTGCCTGTAAAATTACATGGAAAACGGTTGAGAATTGACGTCTGAATTGACGTCTAAATGAATAACTTTTAATAATACTCAAGCAAATTTCACACTAATCTCATTAATAACTTTTGCAGTAATTAATCAAACTTTGCCAAATTTACAGGGAAGTTGCCGTAATACCAGTCGATGGTGCCTGTAAAACTACATGGAAAACGGTTGAGAATTGACGTCTGAATTGACGTCTAAATGAATAACTTTTATTAATACTCAGTCAAATTTCACACCAATCTCATTAATAACTTTTGCAGTAATTAATCACACTTTGCCAAATTTACAGGGCAGTTGCCGTAATATCAGCCGATGGTGTCTGTAAAATTACATGGAAAACGGTTGAGAATTGACGTCTGAATTGACGTCTAAGTGAATAACTTTTAATAACACTCAAGCAAATTTCACACCAATCTCATTAATAACTTTTGCAGTAATTAATCACACTTCGCCAAATTTACAGGGCAGTTGCCGTAATACCAGCCGATGGTGCCTGTAAAATTACATGGAAAACGGTTGAGAATTGACGTCTGAATTGACGTCTAAATGAATAACTTTTAATAATACTCAGTCAAATTTCACACCAATCTCATTAATAACTTTTGCAGTAATCAATCACATTTTGCCAAATTTACAGGGCAGTTGCCGTAATACCAGCCGATAGTGCCTGTAAAATTACATGGAAAACGGTTGAGAATTGACGTCTGAATTGACGTCTAAATGAATAACTTTTAATAATACTCAATCAAATTTCACACCAATCTCATTAATAACTTTTGCAGTAATTAATCACACTTCGCCAAATTTACAGGGCAGTTGCCGTAATACCAGCCGATGGTGCCTGTAAAATTACATGGAAAACGGTTGAGAATTGACGTCTGAATTGACGTCTAAATGAATAACTTTAAATAATAGTCAATCAAATTTCACACCAAGCTCATTAATAACTTTTGCAGTAATTAATCAAACGTCGCCAAATTTACAGGGAAGTTGCCGTAATACCAGTCGATGGTGCCTGTAAAACTACATGGAAAACGGTTGAGAATTGACGTCTGAATGGACGTCTAAATGAATAACTTTTATTAATACTCAGTCAAATTTCACACCAATCTCATTAATAACTTTTGCAGTAATTAATCACACTTTGCCAAATTTACAGGGCAGTTGCCGTAATATCAGCCGATGGTGCCTGTAAAATTACATAGAAAACGGTTGAGAATTGACGTCTGAATTGACGTCTAAGTGAATAACTTTTAATATTACTCAAGCAAATTTCACACCAATCTCATTAATAACTTTTGCAGTAATTAATCAAACTTCGCCAAATTTACAGGGAAGTTGCCGTAATACCAGCCGATGGTGCCTGCAAAACTACATGGAAAACGGTTGAGAATTGACGTCTGAATTGACGTCTAAATGAATAACTTTTAATAATACTCAAGCAAATTTCACACCAATCTCATTAATAACTTTTGCAGTAATTAATCACACTTCGCTAAATTTACAGGGCAGTTGCCGTAATACCAGCCGATGGTGCCTGTTAAATTACATGGAAAACGGTTGAGAATTGACGTCTGAATTGACGTCTAAATGAATAACTTTTAATAATACTCAAGCAAATTTTACACCAATCTCATTAATAACTTTTGCAGTAATTAATCAAACTTTGCCAAATTTACAGGGAAGTTGCCGTAATACCAGTCGATGGTGCCTGTAAAACTACATGGAAAACGGTTGAGAATTGACGTCTGAATTGACGTCTAAATGAATAACTTTTAATAATACTCAATCAAATTTCACACCGATCTCATTAATAACTTTTGCAGTAATTAATCACACTTCGCCAAATTTACAGGGCAGTTGCCGTAATACCAGCCGATGGTGCCTGTAAAATTACATGGAAAACGGTTGAGAATTGACGTCTGAATTGACGTCTAAATGAATAACTTTAAATAATAGTCAATTAAATTTCACACCAAGCTCATTAATAACTTTTGCAGTAATTAATCAAACGTCGCCAAATTTACAGGGAAGTTGCCGTAATACCGGACGATGGAGCCTGCAAAACTACATGGATAACAGTTAAGAATTGACGTCTGAATTGACGTCTAAATGAATAACTTTTAATAATGCTCAGTCAAATTTGACACCAATCTCATTAATAACTTTTGCAGTAATTATTCACACTTTGCCAAATTTACAGGGCAGTGCCGTAATATCAGCCGATGGTGCCTGTAAAATTACATGGAAAACGGTTGCGAATTGACGTCTGAATTGACGTCTAAGTGAATAACTTTTAATAATACTCAAGCAAATTTCACACCAATCTTATTAATAACTTTTGCAGTAATTAATCACACTTCGCCAAATTTACAGGGCAGTTGTCGTAATACCAGCCGATGGTGCCTGTAAAATTACATGGAAAACGGTTGAGAATTGACGTCTGAATTGACGTCTAAATGAATAACTTTTAATAATACTCAATCAAATTTCACACCAATCTCATTAATAACTTTTGCAGTAATTAATCACACTTCGCCAAATTTACAGGGCAGTTGCCGTAATACCAGCCGATGGTGCCTGTAAAATTACATGGAAAACGGTTGAGAATTGACGTCTGAATTGACGTCTAAATGAATAACTTTAAATAATAGTCAATCAAATTTCACACCAAGCTCATTAATAACTTTTGCAGTAATTAATCAAACGTCGCCAAATTTACAGGGAAGTTGCCGTAATACCGGACGATGGAGCCTGCAAAACTACATGGATAACAGTTAAGAATTGACGTCTGAATTGACGTCTAAATGAATAACTTTTAATAATGCTCAGTCAAATTTGACACCAATCTCATTAATAACTTTTGCAGTAATTATTCACACTTTGCCAAATTTACAGGGCAGTTGCCGTAATATCAGACGATGGTGCCTGTAAAATTACATGGAAAACGGTTGCGAATTGACGTCTGAATTGACGTCTAAGTGAATAACTTTTAATAATACTCAAGCAAATTTCACACCAATCTTATTAATAACTTTTGCAGTAATTAATCACACTTCGCCAAATTTACAGGGCAGTTGTCGTAATACCAGCCGATGGTGCCTGTAAAATTACATGGAAAACGGTTGAGAATTGACGTCTGAATTGACGTCTAAATGAATAACTTTTAATAATACTCAATCAAATTTCACACCAATCTCATTAATAACTTTTGCAGTAATTAATCAAACTTCGCCAAATTTACAGGGAAGTTGCCGTAATACCAGACGATGGTGCCTGCAAAACTACATGGAAAACAGTTAAGAATTGACGTCTGAATAGACGTCTAAATGAATAACTTTTAAAATTACTCAATCAAATTTCACACCAATCTCATTAATAACTTTTGCAGTAATTAATCAAACGTCGCCAAATTTACAGGGAAGTTGCCGTAATACCAGTCGATGGTGCCTGTAAAACTACATGGAAAACGGTTGAGAATTGACGTCTGAATGGACGTCTAAATGAATAACTTTTATTAATACTCAGTCAAATTTCACACCAATCTCATTAATAACTTTTGCAGTAATTAATCACACTTTGCCAAATTTACAGGGCAGTTGCCGTAATATCAGCCGATGGTGCCTGTAAAATTACATAGAAAACGGTTGAGAATTGACGTCTGAATTGACGTCTAAGTGAATAACTTTTAATATTACTCAAGCAAATTTCACACCAATCTCATTAATAACTTTTGCAGTAATTAATCAAACTTCGCCAAATTTACAGGGAAGTTGCCGTAATACCAGCCGATGGTGCCTGCAAAACTACATGGAAAACGGTTGAGAATTGACGTCTGAATTGACGTCTAAATGAATAACTTTTAATAATACTCAAGCAAATTTCACACCAATCTCATTAATAACTTTTGCAGTAATTAATCACACTTCGCTAAATTTACAGGGCAGTTGCCGTAATACCAGCCGATGGTGCCTGTTAAATTACATGGAAAACGGTTGAGAATTGACGTCTGAATTGACGTCTAAATGAATAACTTTTAATAATACTCAAGCAAATTTTACACCAATCTCATTAATAACTTTTGCAGTAATTAATCAAACTTTGCCAAATTTACAGGGAAGTTGCCGTAATACCAGTCGATGGTGCCTGTAAAACTACATGGAAAACGGTTGAGAATTGACGTCTGAATTGACGTCTAAATGAATAACTTTTAATAATACTCAATCAAATTTCACACCGATCTCATTAATAACTTTTGCAGTAATTAATCACACTTCGCCAAATTTACAGGGCAGTTGCCGTAATACCAGCCGATGGTGCCTGTAAAATTACATGGAAAACGGTTGAGAATTGACGTCTGAATTGACGTCTAAATGAATAACTTTAAATAATAGTCAATTAAATTTCACACCAAGCTCATTAATAACTTTTGCAGTAATTAATCAAACGTCGCCAAATTTACAGGGAAGTTGCCGTAATACCGGACGATGGAGCCTGCAAAACTACATGGATAACAGTTAAGAATTGACGTCTGAATTGACGTCTAAATGAATAACTTTTAATAATGCTCAGTCAAATTTGACACCAATCTCATTAATAACTTTTGCAGTAATTATTCACACTTTGCCAAATTTACAGGGCAGTGCCGTAATATCAGCCGATGGTGCCTGTAAAATTACATGGAAAACGGTTGCGAATTGACGTCTGAATTGACGTCTAAGTGAATAACTTTTAATAATACTCAAGCAAATTTCACACCAATCTTATTAATAACTTTTGCAGTAATTAATCACACTTCGCCAAATTTACAGGGCAGTTGTCGTAATACCAGCCGATGGTGCCTGTAAAATTACATGGAAAACGGTTGAGAATTGACGTCTGAATTGACGTCTAAATGAATAACTTTTAATAATACTCAATCAAATTTCACACCAATCTCATTAATAACTTTTGCAGTAATTAATCACACTTCGCCAAATTTACAGGGCAGTTGCCGTAATACCAGCCGATGGTGCCTGTAAAATTACATGGAAAACGGTTGAGAATTGACGTCTGAATTGACGTCTAAATGAATAACTTTAAATAATAGTCAATCAAATTTCACACCAAGCTCATTAATAACTTTTGCAGTAATTAATCAAACGTCGCCAAATTTACAGGGAAGTTGCCGTAATACCGGACGATGGAGCCTGCAAAACTACATGGATAACAGTTAAGAATTGACGTCTGAATTGACGTCTAAATGAATAACTTTTAAAAATGCTCAGTCAAATTTGACACCAATCTCATTAATAACTTTTGCAGTAATTATTCACACTTTGCCAAATTTACAGGGCAGTTGCCGTAATATCAGACGATGGTGCCTGTAAAATTACATGGAAAACGGTTGCGAATTGACGTCTGAATTGACGTCTAAGTGAATAACTTTTAATAATACTCAAGCAAATTTCACACCAATCTTATTAATAACTTTTGCAGTAATTAATCACACTTCGCCAAATTTACAGGGCAGTTGTCGTAATACCAGCCGATGGTGCCTGTAAAATTACATGGAAAACGGTTGAGAATTGACGTCTGAATTGACGTCTAAATGAATAACTTTTAATAATACTCAATCAAATTTCACACCAATCTCATTAATAACTTTTGCAGTAATTAATCAAACTTCGCCAAATTTACAGGGAAGTTGCCGTAATACCAGACGATGGTGCCTGCAAAACTACATGGAAAACAGTTAAGAATTGACGTCTGAATAGACGTCTAAATGAATAACTTTTAAAATTACTCAATCAAATTTCACACCAATCTCATTAATAACTTTTGCAGTAATTAATCACACTTTGCCAAATTTACAGGGCAGTTGCCGTAATACCAGCCGATGGTGCCTGTAAAATTACATGGAAAACGGTTGAGAATTGACGTCTGAATTGACGTCTAAATGAATAACTTTTAATAATACTCAAGCAAATTTCACACCAATCTCATTAATAACATTTGCAGTAATTAATCACATTTCGCCAAATTTACAGGGCAGTTGCCGTAATACCAGCCGATAGTGCCTGTAAAATTACATGGAAAACGGTTGAGAATTGACGTCTGAATTGACGTCTAAATGAATAACTTTTACTAATACTCAAGCAAATTTCACACCAATCTCATTAATAACTTTTGCAGTAATTAATCAAACTTCGCCAAATTTACAGGGAAGTTGCCGTAATACCAGCCGATGGAGCCTGCAAAACTACATGGAAAACGGTTGAGAATTGACGTCTGAATTGACGTCTAAATGAATAACTTTGAATAATACTCAAGCAAATTTCACACCAATCTCATTAATAACTTTTGCAGTAATTGATCACACTTCGCTAAATTTACAGGGCAGTTGCCGTAAAACCAGCCGATGGTGCCTGTAAAATTACATGGAAAACGGTTGAGAATTGACGTCTGAATTGACGTCTAAATGAATAACTTTTAATAATACTCAAGCAAATTTCACACCAATCTCATTAATAACTTTTGCAGTAATTAATCAAACTTTGCCAAATTTACAGGGAAGTTGCCGTAATACCAGTCGATGGTGCCTGTAAAACTACATGGAAAACGGTTGAGAATTGACGTCTGAATGGGCGTCTAAATGAATAACTTTTATTAATACTCAGTCAAATTTCACACCAATCTCATTAATAACTTTTGCAGTAATTAATCACACTTTGCCAAATTTACAGGGCAGTTGCCGTAATATCAGCCGATGGTGCCTGTAAAATTACATAGAAAACGGTTGAGAATTGACGTCTGAATTGACGTCTAAGTGAATAACTTTTAATAATACTCAAGCAAATTTCACACCAATCTCATTAATAACTTTTGCAGTAATTAATCAAACTTCGCCAAATTTACAGGGAAGTTGCCGTAATACCAGCCGATGGTGCCTGCAAAACTACATGGAAAACGGTTGAGAATTGACGTCTGAATTGACGTCTAAATGAATAACTTTTAATAATACTCAAGCAAATTTCACACCAATCTCATTAATAACTTTTGCAGTAATTAATCACACTTCGCTAAATTTACAGGGCAGTTGCCGTAATACCAGCCGATGGTGCCTGTAAAATTACATGGAAAACGGTTGAGAATTGACGTCTGAATTGACGTCTAAATGAATAACTTTTAATAATACTCAAGCAAATTTCACACCAATCTCATTAATAACTTTTGCAGTAATTAATCAAACTTTGCCAAATTTACAGGGAAGTTGCCGTAATACCAGTCGATGGTGCCTGTAAAACTACATGGAAAACGGTTGAGAATTGACGTCTGAATTGACGTCTAAATGAATAACTTTTAATAATACTCAATCAAATTTCACACCAATCTCATTAATAACATTTGCAGTAATTAATCACACTTCGCCAAATTTACAGGGCAGTTGCCGTAATACCAGCCGGTGGTGCCTGTAAAATTACATGGAAAACGGTTGAGAATTGACGTCTGAATTGACGTCTAAATGAATAACTTTAAATAATAGTCAATCAAATTTCACACCAAGCTCATTAATAACTTTTGCAGTAATTAATCAAACGTCGCCAAATTTACAGGGAAGTTGCCGTAATACCGGACGATGGAGCCTGCAAAACTACATGGAAAACAGTTAAGAATTGACGTCTGAATTGACGTCTAAATGAATAACTTTTAATAATGCTCAGTCAAATTTGACACCAATCTCATTAATAACTTTTGCAGTAATTATTCACACTTTGCCAAATTTACAGGGCAGTTGCCGTAATATCAGCCGATGGTGCCTGTAAAATTACATGGAAAACGGTTGCGAATTGACGTCTGAATTGACGTCTAAGTGAATAACTTTTAATAATACTCAAGCAAATTTCACACCAATCTTATTAATAACTTTTGCAGTAATTAATCACACTTCGCCAAATTTACAGGGCAGTTGTCGTAATACCAGCCGATGGTGCCTGTAAAATTACATGGAAAACGGTTGAGAATTGACGTCTGAATTGACGTCTAAATGAATAACTTTTAATAATACTCAATCAAATTTCACACCAATCTCATTAATAACTTTTGCAGTAATTAATCAAACTTCGCCAAATTTACAGGGAAGTTGCCGTAATACCAAACGATGGTGCCTGCAAAACTACATGGAAAACAGTTAAGAATTGACGTCTGAATAGACGTCTAAATGAATAACTTTTAAAATTACTCAATCAAATTTCACACCAATCTCATTAATAACTTTTGCAGTAATTAATCACACTTTGCCAAATTTACAGGGCAGTTGCCGTAATACCAGCCGATGGTGCCTGTAAAATTACATGGAAAACGGTTGAGAATTGACGTCTGAATTGACGTCTAAATGAATAACTTTTAATAATACTCAAGCAAATTTCACACCAATCTCATTAATAACATTTGCAGTAATTAATCACATTTCGCCAAATTTACAGGGCAGTTGCCGTAATACCAGCCGATAGTGCCTGTAAAATTACATGGAAAACGGTTGAGAATTGACGTCTGAATTGACGTCTAAATGAATAACTTTTACTAATACTCAAGCAAATTTCACACCAATCTCATTAATAACTTTTGCAGTAATTAATCAAACTTCGCCAAATTTACAGGGAAGTTGCCGTAATACCAGCCGATGGAGCCTGCAAAACTACATGGAAAACGGTTGAGAATTGACGTCTGAATTGACGTCTAAATGAATAACTTTGAATAATACTCAAGCAAATTTCACACCAATCTCATTAATAACTTTTGCAGTAATTAATCACACTTCGCTAAAATTACAGGGCAGTTGCCGTAATACCAGCCGATGGTGCCTGTAAAATTACATGGAAAACGGTTAAGAATTGACGTCTGAATTGACGTCTAAATGAATAACTTTTAATAATGCTCAGTCAAATTTGACACCAATCTCATTAATAACTTTTGCAGTAATTATTCACACTTTGCCAAATTTACAGGGCAGTTGCCGTAATATCAGCCGATGGTGCCTGTAAAATTACATGGAAAACGGTTGCGAATTGACGTCTGAATTGACGTCTAAGTGAATAACTTTTAATAATACTCAAGCAAATTTCACACCAATCTTATTAATAACTTTTGCAGTAATTAATCACACTTCGCCAAATTTACAGGGCAGTTGTCGTAATACCAGCCGATGGTGCTGTAAAATTACATGGAAAACGGTTGAGAATTGACGTCTGAATTGACGTCTAAATGAATAACTTTTAATAATACTCAATCAAATTTCACACCAATCTCATTAATAACTTTTGCAGTAATTAATCAAACTTCGCCAAATTTACAGGGAAGTTGCCGTAATACCAGACGATGGTGCCTGCAAAACTACATGGAAAACAGTTAAGAATTGACGTCTGAATAGACGTCTAAATGAATAACTTTTAAAATTACTCAATCAAATTTCACACCAATCTCATTAATAACTTTTGCAGTAATTAATCACACTTTGCCAAATTTACAGGGCAGTTGCCGTAATATCAGCTGATGGTGCCTGCAAAATCACGTGAAAATCGGTTGAGAATTGACTGAGATACCAGCGCAAATTGGGTAAAAATAATGACAAAAATGCCCAGAGATCTGTGAATACGCATTGTAGACAGTGGGTGTGTGGCTATTGCGACTGTCTTGGCATTTCTTTCTTTTTTCGTTTGACGACTTCTGACGTCAGAATCAGACGTCAAAAACCGCCAAACAGTGAAAATAGGGTGTTTCACATCTCCCTCAATAAGGGCTATATCGGAAAAGCAATCTTTTCTCGTTCATTTTCAGCTAGGTATCATATCTTAAAAAAAAAAAAAAAAAAAAATCTATTGGGTCTATGTCGCTATAGTGTTGGTAAATACTCTCTTACTTCTGGCGACCTGCCCTGTCAGTTTGAACTGCGCAGTCACACATGAACAACGGGGGGCACTTACTCAGTGCTGTTTCAATGACGGCCCGCATTTTCAGCGCTCTGGCGACGTGGAAACAGTGTTGTTTCAGTGCATCACATTAATAACTTTTGGAATACTCTATCAAACTTCACCAAATTTACAGGGCAGTCGCCGTAATGGCTGCGAATGGTGTGTGCAAAAATACATGTGAAGCGATTGAGAATTGACTGAGATATCAATTAAAAACGCTACGGCGGGGTTGGTACAATGTTGGCTCAGTGTTTTGCATTAATAACTTTTAAAATAGTCAATGAAACTGCCTCAGATTTACAGGGCATTTGCGGTAATACCAGCCGATGGTGCCTGCAAAATTACATGGAAAACGGTTGAGAATTGACGTCTGAATTGGCGTCTAAATGAATAACTTTTAAAAATACTCAATCAAATTTCACACCAATCTCAATAATAACTTTTGTAATACTTAATCAAACTTCGCCAAATTTATAGGGAAGTTGCCGTAGTACCAGCCGATGGTGCCTGCAAATTTACATGGAAAACGGTTGAGAATTGACGTCTGAATTGACGTCTAAATAAATAACTTTTAAAAATATTTAATTAAATTTCACACTAATCTCATTAATAACGTTTGAAGTACTTAATCAAACTTCGCCAAATTTACAGGGAACTGCCGTAATACCAGCCGATGGTGCCTGCAAATTTACATTAAAAACGGTTGAGAATTGACGTCTAAATTGACGTCCAAATAAATAACTTTTAAAAATACTCAATCAAATTTCACACTAATCTTAATGATAACTTTTGAAGTACTTAATCAAACTTCGTCAAATTTACAGAGCAATTGCCGTAATACCTACCGATGGTGCCTGTAAAATTACATGGTGAACGGTTAAGAATTAACGTCTAAATTAACGTCGAAATGAATAACTTTTAAAAATACTCAATCAAATTTCACACTAATCTCATTAATAACTTTTGAAGTACTTGATCAAACTTCCCCAAATTTTCCGGAAAGCTGCTGTAGTAAAAGCCGATGGTGCCTGCAAATTTACATAGAAAACGATTAAAAATTGACGTCTGAATTGACGTCAAAATGAATATCTTTTAAAAATATTCAATCAAATTTCACACTAATCTCATTGATAACTTTTGGAGTACTTAATCACACTTCGCCAAATTTACAGGGTAGTTGCCGTAATACCTGCCGATGGTGCCTGCGAAATTACATGATAAACGGTAAAAAATTGACGTCTGAATTGATGTCAAAATGAATAACTTTTGAAAATACTCAAGCAAATTTCACATTAATCTCATTAATAACTTTTGAAGTACTTCATCAAACTTCGTCATTTTTACAGGGCAGTTGCCGTGATATCAGCTGATGGTGCCTGCAAAATCACGTGAAAATCGGTTGAGAATTGACTGAGATACCAGCGCAAATTGGGTAAAAATAATGACAAAAATGCCCAGAGATCTGTGAATACGCATTGTAGACAGTGGGTGTGTGGCTATTGCGACTGTCTTGGCATTTCTTTCTTTTTTCGTTTGACGACTTCTGACGTCAGAATCAGACGTCAAAAACCGCCAAACAGTGAAAATAGGGTGTTTCACATCTCCCTCAATAAGGGCTATATCGGAAAAGCAATCTTTTCTCGTTCATTTTCAGCTAGGTATCATATCTTAAAAAAAAAAAAAAAAAAAAAAAAATCTATTGGGTCTATGTCGCTATAGTGTTGGTAAATACTCTCTTACTTCTGGCGACCTGCCCTGTCAGTTTGAACTGCGCAGTCACACATGAACAACGGGGGGCACTTACTCAGTGCTGTTTCAATGACGGCCCGCATTTTCAGCGCTCTGGCGACGTGGAAACAGTGTTGTTTCAGTGCATCACATTAATAACTTTTGGAATACTCTATCAAACTTCACCAAATTTACAGGGCAGTCGCCGTAATGGCTGCGAATGGTGTGTGCAAAAATACATGTGAAGCGATTGAGAATTGACTGAGATATCAATTAAAAACGCTACGGCGGGGTTGGTACAATGTTGGCTCAGTGTTTTGCATTAATAACTTTTAAAATAGTCAATGAAACTGCCTCAGATTTACAGGGCATTTGCGGTAATACCAGCCGATGGTGCCTGCAAAATTACATGGAAAACGGTTGAGAATTGACGTCTGAATTGGCGTCTAAATGAATAACTTTTAAAAATACTCAATCAAATTTCACACCAATCTCAATAATAACTTTTGTAATACTTAATCAAACTTCGCCAAATTTATAGGGAAGTTGCCGTAGTACCAGCCGATGGTGCCTGCAAATTTACATGGAAAACGGTTGAGAATTGACGTCTGAATTGACGTCTAAATAAATAACTTTTAAAAATATTTAATTAAATTTCACACTAATCTCATTAATAACGTTTGAAGTACTTAATCAAACTTCGCCAAATTTACAGGGAACTGCCGTAATACCAGCCGATGGTGCCTGCAAATTTACATTAAAAACGGTTGAGAATTGACGTCTAAATTGACGTCCAAATAAATAACTTTTAAAAATACTCAATCAAATTTCACACTAATCTTAATGATAACTTTTGAAGTACTTAATCAAACTTCGTCAAATTTACAGAGCAATTGCCGTAATACCTACCGATGGTGCCTGTAAAATTACATGGTGAACGGTTAAGAATTAACGTCTAAATTAACGTCGAAATGAATAACTTTTAAAAATACTCAATCAAATTTCACACTAATCTCATTAATAACTTTTGAAGTACTTGATCAAACTTCCCCAAATTTTCCGGAAAGCTGCTGTAGTAAAAGCCGATGGTGCCTGCAAATTTACATAGAAAACGATTAAAAATTGACGTCTGAATTGACGTCAAAATGAATATCTTTTAAAAATATTCAATCAAATTTCACACTAATCTCATTGATAACTTTTGGAGTACTTAATCACACTTCGCCAAATTTACAGGGTAGTTGCCGTAATACCTGCCGATGGTGCCTGCGAAATTACATGATAAACGGTAAAAAATTGACGTCTGAATTGATGTCAAAATGAATAACTTTTGAAAATACTCAAGCAAATTTCACATTAATCTCATTAATAACTTTTGAAGTACTTCATCAAACTTCGTCATTTTTACAGGGCAGTTGCCGTGATATCAGCTGATGGTGCCTGCAAAATCACGTGAAAATCGGTTGAGAATTGACTGAGATACCAGCGCAAATTGGGTAAAAATAATGACAAAAATGCCCAGAGATCTGTGAATACGCATTGTAGACAGTGGGTGTGTGGCTATTGCGACTGTCTTGGCATTTCTTTCTTTTTTCGTTTGACGACTTCTGACGTCAGAATCAGACGTCAAAAACCGCCAAACAGTGAAAATAGGGTGTTTCACATCTCCCTCAATAAGGGCTATATCGGAAAAGCAATCTTTTCTCGTTCATTTTCAGCTAGGTATCATATCTTAAAAAAAAAAAAAAAAAAAAAAAAAATCTATTGGGTCTATGTCGCTATAGTGTTGGTAAATACTCTCTTACTTCTGGCGACCTGCCCTGTCAGTTTGAACTGCGCAGTCACACATGAACAACGGGGGGCACTTACTCAGTGCTGTTTCAATGACGGCCCGCATTTTCAGCGCTCTGGCGACGTGGAAACAGTGTTGTTTCAGTGCATCACATTAATAACTTTTGGAATACTCTATCAAACTTCACCAAATTTACAGGGCAGTCGCCGTAATGGCTGCGAATGGTGTGTGCAAAAATACATGTGAAGCGATTGAGAATTGACTGAGATATCAATTAAAAACGCTACGGCGGGGTTGGTACAATGTTGGCTCAGTGTTTTGCATTAATAACTTTTAAAATAGTCAATGAAACTGCCTCAGATTTACAGGGCATTTGCGGTAATACCAGCCGATGGTGCCTGCAAAATTACATGGAAAACGGTTGAGAATTGACGTCTGAATTGGCGTCTAAATGAATAACTTTTAAAAATACTCAATCAAATTTCACACCAATCTCAATAATAACTTTTGTAATACTTAATCAAACTTCGCCAAATTTATAGGGAAGTTGCCGTAGTACCAGCCGATGGTGCCTGCAAATTTACATGGAAAACGGTTGAGAATTGACGTCTGAATTGACGTCTAAATAAATAACTTTTAAAAATATTTAATTAAATTTCACACTAATCTCATTAATAACGTTTGAAGTACTTAATCAAACTTCGCCAAATTTACAGGGAACTGCCGTAATACCAGCCGATGGTGCCTGCAAATTTACATTAAAAACGGTTGAGAATTGACGTCTAAATTGACGTCCAAATAAATAACTTTTAAAAATACTCAATCAAATTTCACACTAATCTTAATGATAACTTTTGAAGTACTTAATCAAACTTCGTCAAATTTACAGAGCAATTGCCGTAATACCTACCGATGGTGCCTGTAAAATTACATGGTGAACGGTTAAGAATTAACGTCTAAATTAACGTCGAAATGAATAACTTTTAAAAATACTCAATCAAATTTCACACTAATCTCATTAATAACTTTTGAAGTACTTGATCAAACTTCCCCAAATTTTCCGGAAAGCTGCTGTAGTAAAAGCCGATGGTGCCTGCAAATTTACATAGAAAACGATTAAAAATTGACGTCTGAATTGACGTCAAAATGAATATCTTTTAAAAATATTCAATCAAATTTCACACTAATCTCATTGATAACTTTTGGAGTACTTAATCACACTTCGCCAAATTTACAGGGTAGTTGCCGTAATACCTGCCGATGGTGCCTGCGAAATTACATGATAAACGGTAAAAAATTGACGTCTGAATTGATGTCAAAATGAATAACTTTTGAAAATACTCAAGCAAATTTCACATTAATCTCATTAATAACTTTTGAAGTACTTCATCAAACTTCGTCATTTTTACAGGGCAGTTGCCGTGATATCAGCTGATGGTGCCTGCAAAATCACGTGAAAATCGGTTGAGAATTGACTGAGATACCAGCGCAAATTGGGTAAAAATAATGACAAAAATGCCCAGAGATCTGTGAATACGCATTGTAGACAGTGGGTGTGTGGCTATTGCGACTGTCTTGGCATTTCTTTCTTTTTTCGTTTGACGACTTCTGACGTCAGAATCAGACGTCAAAAACCGCCAAACAGTGAAAATAGGGTGTTTCACATCTCCCTCAATAAGGGCTATATCGGAAAAGCAATCTTTTCTCGTTCATTTTCAGCTAGGTATCATATCTTAAAAAAAAAAAAAAAAAAAAAAAAAAATCTATTGGGTCTATGTCGCTATAGTGTTGGTAAATACTCTCTTACTTCTGGCGACCTGCCCTGTCAGTTTGAACTGCTCAGTCACACATGAACAACGGGGGGCACTTACTCAGTGCTGTTTCAATGACGGCCCGCATTTTCAGCGCTCTGGCGACGTGGAAACAGTGTTGTTTCAGTGCATCACATTAATAACTTTTGGAATACTCTATCAAACTTCACCAAATTTACAGGGCAGTCGCCGTAATGGCTGCGAATGGTGTGTGCAAAAATACATGTGAAGCGATTGAGAATTGACTGAGATATCAATTAAAAACGCTACGGCGGGGTTGGTACAATGTTGGCTCAGTGTTTTGCATTAATAACTTTTAAAATAGTCAATGAAACTGCCTCAGATTTACAGGGCATTTGCGGTAATACCAGCCGATGGTGCCTGCAAAATTACATGGAAAACGGTTGAGAATTGACGTCTGAATTGGCGTCTAAATGAATAACTTTTAAAAATACTCAATCAAATTTCACACCAATCTCAATAATAACTTTTGTAATACTTAATCAAACTTCGCCAAATTTATAGGGAAGTTGCCGTAGTACCAGCCGATGGTGCCTGCAAATTTACATGGAAAACGGTTGAGAATTGACGTCTGAATTGACGTCTAAATAAATAACTTTTAAAAATATTTAATTAAATTTCACACTAATCTCATTAATAACGTTTGAAGTACTTAATCAAACTTCGCCAAATTTACAGGGAACTGCCGTAATACCAGCCGATGGTGCCTGCAAATTTACATTAAAAACGGTTGAGAATTGACGTCTAAATTGACGTCCAAATAAATAACTTTTAAAAATACTCAATCAAATTTCACACTAATCTTAATGATAACTTTTGAAGTACTTAATCAAACTTCGTCAAATTTACAGAGCAATTGCCGTAATACCTACCGATGGTGCCTGTAAAATTACATGGTGAACGGTTAAGAATTAACGTCTAAATTAACGTCGAAATGAATAACTTTTAAAAATACTCAATCAAATTTCACACTAATCTCATTAATAACTTTTGAAGTACTTGATCAAACTTCCCCAAATTTTCCGGAAAGCTGCTGTAGTAAAAGCCGATGGTGCCTGCAAATTTACATAGAAAACGATTAAAAATTGACGTCTGAATTGACGTCAAAATGAATATCTTTTAAAAATATTCAATCAAATTTCACACTAATCTCATTGATAACTTTTGGAGTACTTAATCACACTTCGCCAAATTTACAGGGTAGTTGCCGTAATACCTGCCGATGGTGCCTGCGAAATTACATGATAAACGGTAAAAAATTGACGTCTGAATTGATGTCAAAATGAATAACTTTTGAAAATACTCAAGCAAATTTCACATTAATCTCATTAATAACTTTTGAAGTACTTCATCAAACTTCGTCATTTTTACAGGGCAGTTGCCGTGATATCAGCTGATGGTGCCTGCAAAATCACGTGAAAATCGGTTGAGAATTGACTGAGATACCAGCGCAAATTGGGTAAAAATAATGACAAAAATGCCCAGAGATCTGTGAATACGCATTGTAGACAGTGGGTGTGTGGCTATTGCGACTGTCTTGGCATTTCTTTCTTTTTTCGTTTGACGACTTCTGACGTCAGAATCAGACGTCAAAAACCGCCAAACAGTGAAAATAGGGTGTTTCACATCTCCCTCAATAAGGGCTATATCGGAAAAGCAATCTTTTCTCGTTCATTTTCAGCTAGGTATCATATCTTAAAAAAAAAAAAAAAAAAAAAAAAAAATCTATTGGGTCTATGTCGCTATAGTGTTGGTAAATACTCTCTTACTTCTGGCGACCTGCCCTGTCAGTTTGAACTGCTCAGTCACACATGAACAACGGGGGGCACTTACTCAGTGCTGTTTCAATGACGGCCCGCATTTTCAGCGCTCTGGCGACGTGGAAACAGTGTTGTTTCAGTGCATCACATTAATAACTTTTGGAATACTCTATCAAACTTCACCAAATTTACAGGGCAGTCGCCGTAATGGCTGCGAATGGTGTGTGCAAAAATACATGTGAAGCGATTGAGAATTGACTGAGATATCAATTAAAAACGCTACGGCGGGGTTGGTACAATGTTGGCTCAGTGTTTTGCATTAATAACTTTTAAAATAGTCAATGAAACTGCCTCAGATTTACAGGGCATTTGCGGTAATACCAGCCGATGGTGCCTGCAAAATTACATGGAAAACGGTTGAGAATTGACGTCTGAATTGGCGTCTAAATGAATAACTTTTAAAAATACTCAATCAAATTTCACACCAATCTCAATAATAACTTTTGTAATACTTAATCAAACTTCGCCAAATTTATAGGGAAGTTGCCGTAGTACCAGCCGATGGTGCCTGCAAATTTACATGGAAAACGGTTGAGAATTGACGTCTGAATTGACGTCTAAATAAATAACTTTTAAAAATATTTAATTAAATTTCACACTAATCTCATTAATAACGTTTGAAGTACTTAATCAAACTTCGCCAAATTTACAGGGAACTGCCGTAATACCAGCCGATGGTGCCTGCAAATTTACATTAAAAACGGTTGAGAATTGACGTCTAAATTGACGTCCAAATAAATAACTTTTAAAAATACTCAATCAAATTTCACACTAATCTTAATGATAACTTTTGAAGTACTTAATCAAACTTCGTCAAATTTACAGAGCAATTGCCGTAATACCTACCGATGGTGCCTGTAAAATTACATGGTGAACGGTTAAGAATTAACGTCTAAATTAACGTCGAAATGAATAACTTTTAAAAATACTCAATCAAATTTCACACTAATCTCATTAATAACTTTTGAAGTACTTGATCAAACTTCCCCAAATTTTCCGGAAAGCTGCTGTAGTAAAAGCCGATGGTGCCTGCAAATTTACATAGAAAACGATTAAAAATTGACGTCTGAATTGACGTCAAAATGAATATCTTTTAAAAATATTCAATCAAATTTCACACTAATCTCATTGATAACTTTTGGAGTACTTAATCACACTTCGCCAAATTTACAGGGTAGTTGCCGTAATACCTGCCGATGGTGCCTGCGAAATTACATGATAAACGGTAAAAAATTGACGTCTGAATTGATGTCAAAATGAATAACTTTTGAAAATACTCAAGCAAATTTCACATTAATCTCATTAATAACTTTTGAAGTACTTCATCAAACTTCGTCATTTTTACAGGGCAGTTGCCGTGATATCAGCTGATGGTGCCTGCAAAATCACGTGAAAATCGGTTGAGAATTGACTGAGATACCAGCGCAAATTGGGTAAAAATAATGACAAAAATGCCCAGAGATCTGTGAATACGCATTGTAGACAGTGGGTGTGTGGCTATTGCGACTGTCTTGGCATTTCTTTCTTTTTTCGTTTGACGACTTCTGACGTCAGAATCAGACGTCAAAAACCGCCAAACAGTGAAAATAGGGTGTTTCACATCTCCCTCAATAAGGGCTATATCGGAAAAGCAATCTTTTCTCGTTCATTTTCAGCTAGGTATCATATCTTAAAAAAAAAAAAAAAAAAAAAAAAAATCTATTGGGTCTATGTCGCTATAGTGTTGGTAAATACTCTCTTACTTCTGGCGACCTGCCCTGTCAGTTTGAACTGCTCAGTCACACATGAACAACGGGGGGCACTTACTCAGTGCTGTTTCAATGACGGCCCGCATTTTCAGCGCTCTGGCGACGTGGAAACAGTGTTGTTTCAGTGCATCACATTAATAACTTTTGGAATACTCTATCAAACTTCACCAAATTTACAGGGCAGTCGCCGTAATGGCTGCGAATGGTGTGTGCAAAAATACATGTGAAGCGATTGAGAATTGACTGAGATATCAATTAAAAACGCTACGGCGGGGTTGGTACAATGTTGGCTCAGTGTTTTGCATTAATAACTTTTAAAATAGTCAATGAAACTGCCTCAGATTTACAGGGCATTTGCGGTAATACCAGCCGATGGTGCCTGCAAAATTACATGGAAAACGGTTGAGAATTGACGTCTGAATTGGCGTCTAAATGAATAACTTTTAAAAATACTCAATCAAATTTCACACCAATCTCAATAATAACTTTTGTAATACTTAATCAAACTTCGCCAAATTTATAGGGAAGTTGCCGTAGTACCAGCCGATGGTGCCTGCAAATTTACATGGAAAACGGTTGAGAATTGACGTCTGAATTGACGTCTAAATAAATAACTTTTAAAAATATTTAATTAAATTTCACACTAATCTCATTAATAACGTTTGAAGTACTTAATCAAACTTCGCCAAATTTACAGGGAACTGCCGTAATACCAGCCGATGGTGCCTGCAAATTTACATTAAAAACGGTTGAGAATTGACGTCTAAATTGACGTCCAAATAAATAACTTTTAAAAATACTCAATCAAATTTCACACTAATCTTAATGATAACTTTTGAAGTACTTAATCAAACTTCGTCAAATTTACAGAGCAATTGCCGTAATACCTACCGATGGTGCCTGTAAAATTACATGGTGAACGGTTAAGAATTAACGTCTAAATTAACGTCGAAATGAATAACTTTTAAAAATACTCAATCAAATTTCACACTAATCTCATTAATAACTTTTGAAGTACTTGATCAAACTTCCCCAAATTTTCCGGAAAGCTGCTGTAGTAAAAGCCGATGGTGCCTGCAAATTTACATAGAAAACGATTAAAAATTGACGTCTGAATTGACGTCAAAATGAATATCTTTTAAAAATATTCAATCAAATTTCACACTAATCTCATTGATAACTTTTGGAGTACTTAATCACACTTCGCCAAATTTACAGGGTAGTTGCCGTAATACCTGCCGATGGTGCCTGCGAAATTACATGATAAACGGTAAAAAATTGACGTCTGAATTGATGTCAAAATGAATAACTTTTGAAAATACTCAAGCAAATTTCACATTAATCTCATTAATAACTTTTGAAGTACTTCATCAAACTTCGTCATTTTTACAGGGCAGTTGCCGTGATATCAGCTGATGGTGCCTGCAAAATCACGTGAAAATCGGTTGAGAATTGACTGAGATACCAGCGCAAATTGGGTAAAAATAATGACAAAAATGCCCAGAGATCTGTGAATACGCATTGTAGACAGTGGGTGTGTGGCTATTGCGACTGTCTTGGCATTTCTTTCTTTTTTCGTTTGACGACTTCTGACGTCAGAATCAGACGTCAAAAACCGCCAAACAGTGAAAATAGGGTGTTTCACATCTCCCTCAATAAGGGCTATATCGGAAAAGCAATCTTTTCTCGTTCATTTTCAGCTAGGTATCATATCTTAAAAAAAAAAAAAAAAAAAAAAAAAAAATCTATTGGGTCTATGTCGCTATAGTGTTGGTAAATACTCTCTTACTTCTGGCGACCTGCCCTGTCAGTTTGAACTGCTCAGTCACACATGAACAACGGGGGGCACTTACTCAGTGCTGTTTCAATGACGGCCCGCATTTTCAGCGCTCTGGCGACGTGGAAACAGTGTTGTTTCAGTGCATCACATTAATAACTTTTGGAATACTCTATCAAACTTCACCAAATTTACAGGGCAGTCGCCGTAATGGCTGCGAATGGTGTGTGCAAAAATACATGTGAAGCGATTGAGAATTGACTGAGATATCAATTAAAAACGCTACGGCGGGGTTGGTACAATGTTGGCTCAGTGTTTTGCATTAATAACTTTTAAAATAGTCAATGAAACTGCCTCAGATTTACAGGGCATTTGCGGTAATACCAGCCGATGGTGCCTGCAAAATTACATGGAAAACGGTTGAGAATTGACGTCTGAATTGGCGTCTAAATGAATAACTTTTAAAAATACTCAATCAAATTTCACACCAATCTCAATAATAACTTTTGTAATACTTAATCAAACTTCGCCAAATTTATAGGGAAGTTGCCGTAGTACCAGCCGATGGTGCCTGCAAATTTACATGGAAAACGGTTGAGAATTGACGTCTGAATTGACGTCTAAATAAATAACTTTTAAAAATATTTAATTAAATTTCACACTAATCTCATTAATAACGTTTGAAGTACTTAATCAAACTTCGCCAAATTTACAGGGAACTGCCGTAATACCAGCCGATGGTGCCTGCAAATTTACATTAAAAAACGGTTGAGAATTGACGTCTAAATTGACGTCCAAATAAATAACTTTTAAAAATACTCAATCAAATTTCACACTAATCTTAATGATAACTTTTGAAGTACTTAATCAAACTTCGTCAAATTTACAGAGCAATTGCCGTAATACCTACCGATGGTGCCTGTAAAATTACATGGTGAACGGTTAAGAATTAACGTCTAAATTAACGTCGAAATGAATAACTTTTAAAAATACTCAATCAAATTTCACACTAATCTCATTAATAACTTTTGAAGTACTTGATCAAACTTCCCCAAATTTTCCGGAAAGCTGCTGTAGTAAAAGCCGATGGTGCCTGCAAATTTACATAGAAAACGATTAAAAATTGACGTCTGAATTGACGTCAAAATGAATATCTTTTAAAAATATTCAATCAAATTTCACACTAATCTCATTGATAACTTTTGGAGTACTTAATCACACTTCGCCAAATTTACAGGGTAGTTGCCGTAATACCTGCCGATGGTGCCTGCGAAATTACATGATAAACGGTAAAAAATTGACGTCTGAATTGATGTCAAAATGAATAACTTTTGAAAATACTCAAGCAAATTTCACATTAATCTCATTAATAACTTTTGAAGTACTTCATCAAACTTCGTCATTTTTACAGGGCAGTTGCCGTGATATCAGCTGATGGTGCCTGCAAAATCACGTGAAAATCGGTTGAGAATTGACTGAGATACCAGCGCAAATTGGGTAAAAATAATGACAAAAATGCCCAGAGATCTGTGAATACGCATTGTAGACAGTGGGTGTGTGGCTATTGCGACTGTCTTGGCATTTCTTTCTTTTTTCGTTTGACGACTTCTGACGTCAGAATCAGACGTCAAAAACCGCCAAACAGTGAAAATAGGGTGTTTCACATCTCCCTCAATAAGGGCTATATCGGAAAAGCAATCTTTTCTCGTTCATTTTCAGCTAGGTATCATATCTTAAAAAAAAAAAAAAAAAAAAAAAAAATCTATTGGGTCTATGTCGCTATAGTGTTGGTAAATACTCTCTTACTTCTGGCGACCTGCCCTGTCAGTTTGAACTGCTCAGTCACACATGAACAACGGGGGGCACTTACTCAGTGCTGTTTCAATGACGGCCCGCATTTTCAGCGCTCTGGCGACGTGGAAACAGTGTTGTTTCAGTGCATCACATTAATAACTTTTGGAATACTCTATCAAACTTCACCAAATTTACAGGGCAGTCGCCGTAATGGCTGCGAATGGTGTGTGCAAAAATACATGTGAAGCGATTGAGAATTGACT